>PPJA03000018.1:0-250478 GCA_003707425.3 Kodamaea restingae
ACACTGCCTCAGCCCAGATACTTGCCCTTTCTTATGATAGTCAGCGATTCCTCAAATAGCTCAAGGCTGTATATTGAAATCAATACTTTGCAACCACGCTTGTGCGCTGGAGAAGGTGAAGCTGTTATCAGCAACTCAGAAAGCATAGTTATGAGTCAGTATTGATACGGTAGCGTTTACCGGGATCGGACTTTTCGTCATAAGAAAGTTAGTACTGGTGTCGGCGTTTCACCTCTCCCTGAATATATCACATTCCCACTCTACTAATGGAAGTTCAACATCGCGCATTCCAAAAGGCTTTGCCATATGGTAGCTTGAACCAGCAGTCACGCACATCTCCAGATGGCTGACAGTGGGGGGACATTGCCTCCAATTAAACTTTTGTGCCATTAATAAAGCTGTTACTTAGCAGCTATGATCAGTTTTTAGGCTGAGCCAATGAAGCATGTTGCTTCAAAGGGATGCAGTTGCGTAAAAGTGGCAGCCTGTCATCTCACGCTTGTACACACTAAGCTTCTGGGTTTGCTCAAATTCTGGCTTCGAGAAGTGGTAATATTAAATTTACAAACACAAGTGTTTGTACACAAATACACCAAAAAAAGATTTTGCAGCCACTTACATAAGCACATATGAAAAATCCTAATATATGGCATTTGGGCAAATAGTTGTTATATAGGGGGTAACTACGGGGGCAATGATTCAATTATAGCATTTGAGTTGAAAAACTTTGAATTTATTAAATGGCTCTGGTTTTAGGTGATCAGTTATCGATTTTATACACATCTTCAAAACGATATGTGCTGTGAATACCTAGAATCTTTTCATATAAGAAGTACAATCGTAAATAACTCTACTGAACTTAATATAGTGAATATTATATGAGGAATTAATATAAATAGATCTCTCTTGAAAAATGTAAGATTCGAAAGATCTTGCAAGATATTTTCTCGTTTGTTTCTCAGTAATTTTTGGAAGGCTGTAAGTGTTAAAATGGGTACCGGTAAATTTAGCGGGAGGAAGGATTTCTTTGTCTAATTTAAATTTAGCGGGATGAATGCTGGGGCCCAGTGATTTTTGGATCTTTGCTAAAAGAACTGGTTGAAAGAGTCCTTTTCAAAAAAAGGTCAAAATTTGAACTTTCTAGACGAAACCGCGTGTGCGATAATCTCCATCCCGGCTAATTTCCGCACAATCTGTTTCAACGAGATCCGAGTGAGGTCTTTCTTGATGCTTGTATAGAGAATATACCATCTAAGATTTTATTTTCAGATGGAGTATTGAATTATTTTAGTTGGTCGGTTCTAAAGGAGACATCCATGAATATTTACAGGTCATATGTGTTTAGGGTTGAGGATGCTTTCAAGACAAAGTTTACTGCCTTCATTACTACGACAAGTGCGACATCGTGTAATTTGTTTCAATAGTGAAGTGTAGGGGCTAAAGTTTTTCTTCTGAAGTTTATGGTGATTTTTAGTAATCTACAAATACATCTTTTGTGGGGTACGATAATCCTTCTAATGTTAGTCTTTTTTCACATGTATTAACTTGTTGGTGAATGCGGTTTGTCCTCTTTATGGATTTTACTGGCTGCAAAATTCTTGTCCTTGAACGCGATGCCTGGTACTATTTTAGTTCCCTTTGACTACCAAATGACTAAGCTTATTTTAAGTTTGATCTTGAGATATAGTGGTATTTGCTTCATAGTTACTGTAGTTCTAACTTGTAACGTGGTACCTTGTTTGCGAGACTCAAGCCCAGTTATATTTCTTGAAGAGATTCAAGTGAATTGTGTGAAATATTTAGATTCAAAATAACAAGGCCTCTTCCGCAGATTTATTTATGGTCAAATCGTTTCCTGATGTCTCCGTGTTTACATTTGCAGGAAAGTTACAAAAGTTTTGCACCAATTCGAATAGGTATATTTATATGTGATTTTGGCAACCAGTACGGGGTTTCGATTACATGGCACAAATATTCTCTCATATTGATATCTAGTTCTCCTTTGATTCGGTAAATTCACCGTATAAAGGATAGTGATACTGAGATGTGAGCATAAACGGAATTTGGTTTTGGTGAGATGAGTTTTACTGGGGTAGGGTTCTTAATGAGATGTGAGTCTAGTTAAGAAATAAATCTTAATAATATCAGGACCCCTAATGATAACAGGGCCCTAATCATATTCTAATTATGTTTATAACCTAATGATATCTGGGTCTTAATGAGGCAATAGATGTCAGTGAGATAACGATCTGAATTAGATAAAGTCTAATGAGATTATACTAATATCACTCTCATATAGCTTGATCTTTGTCTTTGTTAGCCACCAACTTACACACATTCATATTGTCCAAAGTTAGAACTTTACTGACTTAGTCAGCGAAGAGTTATCATTCTTTGTCAGCGAAGAGTTATCATTCTTTGTAAGCGAAGAGATAACATTATTTTTTCCTCATCGCAATGGAAGACGATGGGATGATGCTCAACTTCGCGGTTCCCACGGGAGCCGCACCAAAAGAACAGAGAAAGACAAAGGTCACTGGTGGGAGCTGGAGGGAAAGGCGAAAGATGCAACTTTCTCTCGAAGGTAAACAAAAAGCCCCGGGAAGTGGTGTCAATAGCATGGAGTTAAAGAGAGAAAGAAAGATCAGAGAAAGAGAGAATGCTGACGACCTGAAGCCAGTTGAGAGAAGGGAAAGAAATGAAAGACCCCAGAGAAATGAAAGATTTGAAAGACCTCAGAGAAAGGAAAGATCTGAGACATCTGATAGAAATGAAACAACTGAAAGATCTGGTCCAAAGAGAAGAGCCGACAGGCCTGCCACCGAACCCATTCATGGCCCCACGGCAAAGAAAATCAGATTCACAGAGAGTAACGGTGAGTTCGGAGGAAAGAACAACTCCTACGTCTCGTCCCTTTTCACATCCAACCAACTGAGCCTGCTGTTGGTGAAATCGGAAAATAACGCGGCAAACACCCAAGCACCATCCAATGCACCTCTCAAAGACTCCTCCACCTTCGATGGCCTTGGAATCAATGACAAGCTCAGTAAACACCTTCATGAGAACCTTCGCTTCAAGGCTCCAACAAAGGTTCAGCGCGCAGTGTTGCCTAGAATGCTCTCTATGGACCGCGACTTGTTCGTCAAGGCACAGACAGGTTCTGGTAAAACACTCTCCTTCCTCTTGCCTATTTTCGACAAGCTTATGCAGAGTGATATTTCTCGTGACTCAGGACTTTTTGCCGTCATTCTCACACCAACCCGTGAATTGGCTACGCAGATCTACCTGGTGATGGAGACTTTGACACGCTGCTGTCACCACATTGTGCCTGGTATCGTCATTGGAGGTGAGAAGAAAAAGTCCGAGAAGGCGCGCTTGAGAAAGGGAGTCAACATCTTGGTTGCAACCCCAGGTAGATTAGCAGATCACATCGAAAACACATCTTCTTTGGATATTGGCCAGTTGCGCTGGTTGGTGTTGGACGAGGGAGACAAGTTGGTTGAGTTGGGGTTCGAAGAAACCATCACCAAGATTACCGACCAAATCACTCGCAGTTCGCGCATCATGGACTCGATGTACAAATTCCCGCTGCTTCCAACAAAGAGAATCAACGTCTTATGTTCGGCCACCATACAGAACAATGTGGAGAAGCTTGGTTCTATTCTTTTGAAGAATCCCGAGATGATATCGGTTGAGTCTGTGGCTGGTACAACCTCTTTCGAGGCATCCACAGCCATGACTGCTCCAGACCAGTTGGTTCAGAGTGTGGTTGTGGTTCCTCCAAAGTTGCGCCTTGTCACCTTATCGGCTTTGTTGAAGATAGAGACAGAAAAGGGCCAAAAGGCTGCTACGCGTACCATTGTTTTCTTTTCATGTTCAGACTCAGTGGACTTCCACTTCGATGTTTTCACAAGGGAGGGATATAGATTGATGAAACCGCGCGATGACGAGGAAGCCGAAAAGGACGAAACAATAGGCGCCAAGACTGCGCCATTATTAGGTACAGGTGCCAGTGTGTTCAAATTGCATGGTTCTTTGACTCAAGCAGTGCGTTCGACCACTCTCCAGGCATTTTTGAACAGCAAACTGTCACACTCAGTGCTTTTCTGCACAGATGTGGCCTCTCGTGGTTTGGACATGCCTGATATCTCGTCTGTGATTGAGTACGATCCGCCATTCAGTGTTGATGACCACTTGCACAGAATTGGTCGTTCGGCCAGAGTGGGTAAGGAGGGTTTGGCCATGTTATTTCTCTTACCTGGTGCAGAAGAGGGTTATGTTGATGGCAAGTTGCGCGTTGTGCATCCTAATGCAGACAACTTGCGTATCGCGCACTACGAGGACATTTTGAAGACGGGTTTTGCAGAGGAAGAGGAGGATAATGAACCACGCAAAAAGAACAAGGACCCCAAGAGCAAGGAAGGGAAGTGGGACATCCATGCCACTACCTGGCACTTGGACGTGGAGAGATGGCTTTTGGAAGACACTGCAGCCCACAACAAGGCTGTACAGGCCTTCACGTCCCATATCAGGGCATATGCCACCCATTTGTCTGGTGAAAGAAACTTTTTTAACGTTAAGTTGTTGCATTTGGGACATTTGGCCAAGAGTTTTGGTTTGAGAGAGACGCCAAAGAAGTTGGGAAGGGAAGTTGGTAAGGAGGGTGGAAAGGACGGTAAGAAGAAGGAGGACCCAAGAAAGAAAATGTTGAGGATGGCGAAGATGGCTGCGAGGGGATCGGACGAGTTCAACTACTAGGCTCCCAGAAATCAGTGACATCATATTTGGGTGAGGAGCCAAGGAAGATAAAAAGATAACGTTGCATAATATAGAAAATGGATAGCAAGGAGAAACATGTAGTGGTGGAAAAAGATTTAGCAGCGCATTGAAAATGATATTGAGCAATGAAGTGATAGTATATCACACCTGCACTGATAACCGACAAGTAAATATGGACTAGCTTGTTAAGATTTCCTATCAAGATGACAAAATACAACCAACCTCACGTCAATATAGAGAGTCTACTGGGATAAACATAGAGGTCTACTGAATACTCATGAAACAGGCTTCAAAAGCAAAGAATTCAAAGAAGCATCAAGAGGCATTTCAGCAACATTTGTACCTTCCAAATCACAAATGCCCATCCAGTATATTGTAATATATCGAATCCCTGTGCTTACTAGACCATTTCTTCAAACTAGTCTAATCAAACTGGACAGGGAAAAAACGCATAAATTTCATAGTTTCATACTTTCATAAAGTCCTAGAGTTAAAACTCAACTTACTGACTAGACTGGGTTAGGCATGGCTGGATTAAAGTACCGCAATTTTACAAGTCACGTCGCCATTATGTCTATTTCAATCACCCAAATTTTGTTTTCAATTGATTTTCTCGTGGACTACTAGAAAGAGCCACTTATCTCTCACATTCATATTCATAATAGAGCTCAATTATATCTTTTGAGCTTAATATTTCTTTGGCTAGTTTTCATCACTGCCTTCTTCAGCAGCTGAAGGAAATCTCTCTTGGGCCAATCGCTTTTCTCTGACTTCGTCAGAAAAACCCTCAAATACCGTTTAATCCCTTTCCGCGGCAGTCCTATACCCTTCATCCTTCCACAAGCCATGGTTCTCTCCCAACACAAAGCCAATATTCCTCCGCTGGTAATAGTCGCCCACCATTTTGATGTTCTCAATAACATCGTCCAACAAAATGGCCTTCCCAATATTGATACCATCACCCAAACCCTGGTGAGCAACATTGACCACATGAACATGGAAATGGTAGTACGATGGATGATAGTGCACAAATACCCTTATTTCATCAACCCTAAGCCCATACTTAGTACTGGCAATGCGCGCAACACGCATGTTCAAATCCTCCAAAAACTCAAGATGCGTCTCGTTGAGGTCTCTGATACTGGAAATGTCACGCCGGTTCACAATGCAGCACAAGTAGAGCAGCTGTAAGTTGACCCCATCCCACTTCATGTCAGGTAACAACACAAACCCATTTTCAGGGTCCTTGTCATGGTGAATCACAGACTCAGCCTCCTTGCCCTCAAACAATATGTTGTAAACCCACTTGATACGATCACCTTTCATGCTGTTGATGTACGGTACTGCATACAATTTGTACATCTCGGGGGTTTCCACGACGTAGTGAACCTTCTGGGCTGTGAACTTGCGAATGTGGGTCTCAGTTGCCGGGTAGATGATGTTGACCTTTGCGCCTGGACGTTCGTCTAAGTCTTGTTGGAGAATGGCCTTGAACCATGTGTATACGTCGTTGCTGTTGATCAAGTCAAGCGATGAGATGGCATCTTGGGGAATGAACTCCTCTGAGTAGTGGAACGGCGACTTTTCGATGCTCACAATGGCATTTTGATCATCCACAGTACCGAGTACGGCAATTGTCTTGTTTTGGGAGTTTGATCCGAGGACTTTGGTGAACTGGAACCTGGAGAGGATCGACATTGACATTTTGTGCTTGTTTTTTTTGCGGTAGTACATAAGTCGGATACTAAGATTAGAATGAAGCTCGCGGCTTGTACAGTATAAAGCTGACTTGTTGGGGAAAATGCACTCAGGGTCCTACTACTATTTATATTACTCTTGTGGGGTGAGCGTAAGTTCGACAATACGAGGGCAATAACTTTTACAGTCGTTTTCCTATTGAATTGTTTCCATTTCGTCACCCGTTTGGAGCATGGTTACTGCTTTTAGCTTTCTGTTGAAAAATGCTTGTAAGAAGGGGTGTGGTAAATAGACGAATTCTTTGCAATGGAAATTGAATTCGGTGAGAAGGAGCTATGTTAGGAGTTTGATTTGACACGTGTGCTATTATGAGAGTGCTACCAGCCTATCAACACCAGAAAAGATGCGTTGTTGGCTATATCTTTTCAAATACAAACCCTTGTTTATTTACATTTTCCGGTCTGAAACCTGGGATTTTGATATTCTTAGCCTGCATGAAGTGACTGAGTGAATTGGGCTTGGGTTTGATTTCTGTTGTCTAACTTTGAAATATTCAAGGCGGTTTTGTGCAAACACCACGTATAAGTGAGTTTTATATCATTACATCTTCGTTCACAAAAAATTGATGCTTGGTAGTGGGGCATTGACTGTGTAATGGCAGCGTAATACTTGGTATAATTGATGATGAGGAAATAATGCTGCTAACTGAATGCTTATGGAGTGATGCGGATTAGTAGTGGATGAAACAGTTTGTTTCATCTTGAACATTGCATTGATTTCATCAATAATGCTATTTATAATCAGACATCAGACTTCCTGTTGAGACTTCTCACACTTCCTGCTCCCTTTCCTCCTTTTCCTCCTCATCCTCATTGTCCTCCTCGTCCTCCTCATCGTCATCTCCCAAATCAATGCTCACCCACGATGGCCACGCAACCTCATCCCTGATGATGTTCCGCAACTGGTCAACCACAAACTTCTCCACCTTGCCCACGTTTCGTAACACGTTGTTCTCAACCTCACCAATCTCAGACTCAATCCTGATCTTCTTGACAATATCGATTCTCTCGCGGTTGGTACCCAGAAGGTAGTCGACAAAGTTGCCCCCGTGCGCCGGCAGGTTTGCGGTGCGCGAGTCCGACTGATGGGAGAAATAGTCCATGGCCGCATCGTTGATGTCACACAAGAAAGATAAAAACACACTCTTCTTGAGATACGCTACTGCGACCACAGAATGGATATTCAAGTCTGTGATGTGGAGCTTGATGGGAAGCGAGATGAAATGCGGCGACGGGTAATTGACTAGGAGATTCACAGCAACCTCTATTCGCAAGTTGCCCGAGTATCCCACCTCGAGAATGAACTGTATATCGTTGGGGTTTTTGGATTCTCCGTTGGTTGTCTGGGCGTCTTCTTTTATGTTGCCTCTAGGTATGTTTATGCTTGTTTCTTCCTTTTCTATCTCCTCTCCTTTGCTTCCATCCGAAATGTTTTCCAGCCCCCTGTCCTTTCCATTAGAACGCCACTGATCACGCAACCGGAGTGGCAGACTTCGTATTGGCGACTCTGCTCGCGTGTTGGGGCCTAACCCAATGTTATTGTGCGAGCCGTAATTGTGCAAGTAGCTTAAGGTATTATTGCCCATTATGAGCGAAAGCGAGTCCAGCGATGCACGCAATCGCTCCAAAGACGGAACAGCCGAGTCATTGAAGCCGATTTCATTTAGCGTTAGCGACTGTATGTCACCAATTATCAGCGTATCAGCTTCGTCGTGCTTTTCTTCGTCGTCTTTTTTAGGCAGACGGGCCTCCTCCTCTTCCTCTTGGACGATTTCGGGCGTTTCGGATAGTTTGGAGTTGGACCTGACTCTCTTGTCTTCTGTTTCGTCTTCGTAGAAGTCGTCGAATGGGTCACCAATGTGGCGAATGACAATCTCGGGCGGCTGGTCGCCTAGGTTGAAGTCTGTGACCAGAAGGTTGGCGATGTAGGACGGGAGCAGGATGCTCTTGAACTGCGAGTCGAGGAAATCCTTGATTGACTCGCTGATGGCATTTTCGCCGGTGAGTTTGTCCCAGTTGATGTCGAAAGACATTGTTTTTTTGGAATCTACAAAACAACTCATCTACAAATCGATTCATGACGACAAGTATCGAGTGATTGACAGAAAAGAACAATGTAGGGAGAGGGAGGAAGTAAGGAAGCCGATTTTGTGAGGATTACGAATTAGAGAATGGTATGATTGAGTAAGGACCCTATTTAGAATTATACTACGGGCTTATATTGTCGCAACAGTATTTTAGGAAACAGCTAATATGAAATACTTGATGAGTAAACTCGAGTAAACTTGCTGTGTGGAGTAAACTTGGTCTGTCGAGTAAACTTGGCCTGGCGACTGGCTTAAATTATTTGCAGCCATTTATTAAGCTACGCTTTGATTTTCCATCCGCCATCTTATGATTAAGTCAATGATTTTGCATGGCCTTAGTTCTGGGAGGAGATATTAGTGATTCCAACAGGAGATCTTATATACATCAAATCAAAAGAGTCTTCATCAACAAACGTTTTGAGGGATTCCTCACGTTGGCTTCATAGAGGGGTTCGTTATCAACTGTTACAAATGGTTCAGTAAAAGTATATGAACTCTGCATAAAGGCCAATGTCACCTTATCAATATTCCATAAGAATTTTCCTTTATCGTTTCCTGAATTCTTATAATCCACCTCTCCACTTTTGCCCCTCCACTCCACATTTACAACCGAGTGAGTCGTGTATTCACGTGGTATGGAAGAATATCACCATAAACCTCTTTACCACCACATACCTGACCTATTGAGCGCCGCAACTTCACTTTCCAGATTCTAATTACAAACCTCCTGACATGTAATCACAATCAAATTCTCATGTTATCATGCCTTTTCTCCTCAAACCATCGACTAGCCCCAGCAGAACTGGAAAGCAGGATCCAACACTGGAATCATTCTACTCTTCAGAAACAGAAATACAGTACAAAAACCACCCATTTTAACTCGCATTCATGGTCGCCTTATCTATCGTTTCTTTTTTCTAGTAGATAAGTATCTACCCCAGATGAAAAATTAACATCAATGACAGCGACCAAAAACCTCCAAATAGTTGTGGTGGGTGCGGGATTGATAGGACCGCGTCATGCGGAGCACGTCCGCAGAAGCTCATCTTGTGAACTTTTTGCAATAGTGGACCCTTCTCCAAATGCGGCCCCAATAGCCCACCAGCTCCACACAAGGCACTTCACCTCAATCGCAGAAATGGTTGCTTTCTGCAAAGACTCCGACTCGGACCTCCCCGATGGAGCAATAGTATGTACCCCAAACCACACCCACATCTCACTTTCGCGCGAGTTGGCCTCTCACGGCATCCATCTATTGGTGGAAAAGCCCCTCAGTAGCAACCCAAGGGATGCTGCAGCCTTGAAGCAGTACACTGAAGAGGTCGGCATCAAACTTCTCGTGGGTCACCACCGACGCTTCAATCCATACATTGTAGAAGCCAAGAGAAACTTGCACCATGTGGGAGAAGTAATCGCATTGCAGGGAAGCTGGACCTTGAAAAAGCCCGAGCTGTACTTTTTGGAGGGGCCCTGGAGAACAGACTGTGAAACCGGCGGTGGTGCATTGTTGATCAACTTGGTACATGATTTGGACCTACTTCAGTATCTTTTTGGGCCTATTGAGCGAATCTACGCGGAGTTGTTAAAGAAGCAAAGAAAGCACTACCCCAACGTCGATGAAGGTGCTGCTCTTACCCTTAGGTTCAAAAATGGAATCACTGGTACCTTTCTCTGCTCGGATAACGTGACATCTCCCTTCAACTTTGAAAGCGGAACAGGCGAAAACCCCACTATCCCCAAGTTCGCTGACTTGCAGGGGTTCTACCGTATTTTCGGGTCGAAAGGAACGCTTTCGATCCCTGATTTGAGCTTGTTCCATCAGCAGTCCGAAAAAGAAGAGTCCTGGTTGAAGCAGGTACAGACAAAACAATTAGTGGATGATGAACCAAATAATCTCCCTTTCGACCTCCAACTAGCGCATTTTGCCGACGTCATCAGGGGCGTTTCAGAGCCTTTTTGTACTGCGGACGATGGAATCTCCGCTGTATTGTGTATAGACGCGGTTTTGCGCTCGATAGAGACGGGCCTTCCCCAAATGGTGGAAAACGTATGCAACATCAAGCCATCGATCATGACATAAGGGTCACAAGATAGAGTTCCAGATACGCTGACGTAATTTTCGCAGCCAAAGATAAAGGAATCTACTGATGTTAGTTATATAAAAGAACATACCGATTCTTTAGTTGCCACATTCTGAAAGAGAAAACGTGAATAGATTACATAAATGAATTTCATAATAAAAGTAGACCCTTAGAATCGAATTTGCTAAAACCACCGGGGTGTAGCATATTCCAAGAACCTTTGCAGTAAAGATAAACCTGGTGAAATAATTCTGGTCATATAGAGTTGTAGTTGTTACTTATTGACCCAAAACTGCCAATCAATGACAAAAGAAATATCTCCTCTGCCCATTCAGTAATGGGGTTTCAGATCAGCAATCGTGTGGATACCCTCCATTGTAGACTTAAAACAGCCTATACTTCAGCACCTCACAATTTCAATGTACCGGGTAAGCGATAGGATTCTGTACAATAATTATATTATCGACCAACTCACCATCTCCCTTCTCAGCCTCTTCTGGATCCCTATTTCGCATCATGGGGTTCTCTGACACAACACCGTCGACAACGACGAGCATTTTACTGAAACCATTCGTGCGGTATTCAAAAACAGAAGTTCCACTCTGTGAGTCGACTTCCTCCCTGGAATTCATAAATACTGAATTTACCTCCACAGAATCAGTCAACACCAAAGAAAACAGCTCTGGTCGGACCTGGTGCCCCTGCTTTCGAATAGTCTCCACAAGAGTCATAGGAAACATGGTGTACAGGTGTTCTTGGTGCGCTACAGTTTTTGCAGAGTTTTCAACTATCAGCGTTTCATGGCGACACTCGTTGATCCTGTACGTATCTTGCAACCTAGCCTGGCTGCGGTCGGTATATGGGAAAAATTCCGTTACTGCATCCTTTTTGAGAGCAATTTTGCACCTCAGTTGCAGTAAAAGCCTGAACTGCAACTTTCCTCTTTTCTTTGTGGTCAACTCTAGCAAGCATGAGAAGTCTGCGTTGATGCTAGCGTCAAAGTCCAGAACAGAAGTTGAGCGCCATAAATGGTCGCCATTCTGTTCTGTATGTTTGGCTGCAACGTGCTCGCGTGACTTCATGTCTACCATACGTCCGATTGACGATATCACATCAGGAACTTCCCACAGTAAAAGAGACGCCGAAAGAAGCCAGTTCGCATCCACAATTCCTGCGTTATGCGTCTTTGTAATCTCTCTAGTCGCTTCAGTTGGTAAAGCATCAAAAGGCGCAGCCACGCGAACACTAAGAATATGTCCATCACCCCAAAGTAAAGGTAAGAAAGGCACCAAAGAGAGCGTGTAAGTGAAGCCCGTAAATTGGCCGTGTGTGACAACTGGCTGGAACAGGTTCAGAGCACTGGAAGAACGGGAAATGTGTTCCATATTTAAAAGTGTCGGCTTTACATTGATGGTTCCCACATGGTGGTCGTCTATGAAGAAGTTGAAGTATCGGACGGGGTTAGCGGTCTTGTAGTATGTGCTTTCTTCCCCCAAAGCGGAAATGAAAAGGTGAAGTTGCGCAGCTGTAGAGTTTGAACTTAACCGCGGAAGTTTACAAGTCCACTGGTTCGAAAGCGGTATATGTTGTACTTTGGAAGCACTTTTTTCACTGTTGAAATAGTCCACCAGTGGCTTTTCCTTCCTCTTCCGTGCCTTTAATCCAACCGAAACATCCACTGCAGTGAGAATCCCGTCAATCACAGACACCGTGATGGGAACTGGCTTTTTCGTGTTCAAAAGCGATATGTATTTACTGATATCAAACAAAGTACTTGAGCTACCCAAGTGTGGAGGCGATTTAGTACGGACGACAGCCACGTCCCCAAGGTGTACTTCTATCAACAGAGGCAGGAAGTCAAGGTTTGTAAGATTCAACTCCAAATATGTTTCTTGAAATATCAGTGAAAAGCGTACAGTTTCCGTCAAACTCGTTGTTAATCGCTGATCAGAAAATACCGTCGCGATATGCTGTGCTGGCGACTCCGGTCGCTGGATCTCAAGAAACATGTTAGATTTAGGCTGTTCAGAGCGTGCGAAATCGAAAAGGTCATATGAACCTAAAGATGAACCGATTACGGTGAGCGTGTTATCAATTCGCTTGGCCTGGGTAGATAAAACACATATTCCGATTAATAAAGGGATAAGCCTTGTGTATATGAAGTTTGCCTTTGGGGGTTTCTGCGAGGATTTGGGTAGGAGTAGGGTATACTCGGATATCACTTCTCGATAGTACATGCTGCAATTGTAGGGTTGTTGTGGATTCTTTGCGACTGGTGTGACTATTATGTGATGAATCTTTGTGGCGATCTTTCTGTACTAATGTAGTGGTTCTGTTGTGATGCAACCTTCGTTGTTGTTTAGGGGTGTGAATCTGGGCGTTTGTTTGGAAGTTGGTGCCAGTGGCAACTTATTGGTGGGAAATGCAAACCAAAAAGTACAACAATTACGTTGTAGAAAGCCGGGGGCCCAGAAACCTTAAAGATATGCTAGTGTACAGTCACATCGGTAAAAAATTGCCTTCGAGAACAGGTTAATTCCGTTATTACTCAATTCGTAAATGAGCCGTACGAAAGGTTCCAAAAGTCTGGGTCAAAATAATATACGACAATACACTACTGCTCATCTTTGTTGATACCATGGTATTGATCAAGTGAAATAAAAACAAGACGAGACTGTGAACTGGTGTCGAAGTTGCCGATTACATCCATGTAGCCTGTTCCAATACAGCTTCAATCCTTTCATCACCAGGGCACAAAACAAAGCCGTTTCCGCACAGCGACAAGTGTCACAAAGTGACGATAAGAAGTTCAGTGACCTTTTAGGGCGTTTAAGGGTATTCGGATGTAAATGCTGTAAAATTCTAGTATTCAAGTATTGTAGGGTTGAATATCGCGAATATCTTCAAGAACTGTAGCTTCGTCAAATCTCAAATTACTATACTATATAACTTAGATTAATAGAACAAAATCACACCCCACCCTCCCCAATAACTTTAGTTTCCATCACCTTCTGATTCACAACCTTTGTCATTTTGTGAATTCCACCAACTTCAAATTCAAATATGGAAACGGGCTTCCGCCCACCATTCAAACGCTCTTTCGCCCGGCGCGTCCCTATTGCCAGCTGAATCTCACTACTGAGTACAGCCTCCACGGACTTTGGCGTAAAGAGCCCTGAAACTTTCCGCGATTTTTCAACTATTGACGTGCGAAATAATAGCCTTGTTTCATCAAACAGCACAAGCTCCCTTGTGCCACGGTCTATCACAAATGTCTGTGATACTCCGACATTTGTAGACCTAAAAGTACCCTTTACGGTGGTTTTATCGCTATATGGACCGTGCTCCCTTGTTTCAGCCATCGGGTGCATAAACGTCATTTCGGTCAGTTGCAACTGGGTAACTTCGAACAGCCCAGAAACGGACCCGCTCACCATGAAATATGCGCTATGATTGGCCTCTATATCTACGCTGTACTCCTTTCTCCAAGTACTCAGTAGCCAGGCACTTCTGCTCTGCTGCTCATGAATATGGCTGTCTATGCGCTGAGACATCACACTGCTGGGCGATTTGGCTCCACAACTCTCTACTCCCTCGTGCTGCCATAATGACAAGCTCGCAGAAACAATCCAGTCTTCGTCATAAACTGACTCCTGCACGGAATTGTTGTTGCCTTGTGGAGGACCTTCAAATATTCCATCATGGTAGAGTGGCACTGCCTTGGTGATGTGCAATTTTTGGTCAGAATCCCAAAGCAAGGGCAAAAACGGCACTAAGTTGAGATGATAGGCCATTCCCGTGAACTCGCCACTCGCCACAACTGGCTTAAAAATACGGTTTGAAAGCCGCGAGATACGCTCCTCATTCTGAAGCGTTGGCTTTGGTGCCACCGTACCGATGTATTTGTCTCCAATGTAGATGTTGAAGTACCGGACGCAGTCTTTGTAGTATTCAGCCTCTCTGCGTACCGACGATATGAACAAGTTAAACTGCGCAGCAGTGTGCGTGGAAGCAATTTTAGGGATTGCAAAGTCCCACCTGTCACTCTGTAGCGGGATCACATTGGTGGGGTTGGTCTTTGTGCTGAATAAATGACTGATGGGGTTAGGTTTTGCAGCCAAATTTTGGTTTGTGTCAGAGTGGTGTGGTTCCTGGGTCTCCTTCACGTGTGGTATGAACTTATTCTGAAATTGAGCATTAGAGGAGGGCTTGTTCTGTTGAAATTGACCATCAGAAATAACTCCATTCTGTCTCCCCCCTTTAGTATAATCTTCACCATTCTTACCACTGTCTTCATGAATTTCGGCTTTGTACCCATTGTCCATCTCTTTTACCTTAATATGTCCGTTCTCTCCAATATCTCTCGTATCTTTCGATTTCTTGCGAATACTAATATCCAACGAAACCTCCACATTTCCTCCATCCAACAAGTGAACCTCAACCTTGCTTTTTCCAGCTAGCAACGCAGCGTAGTATGAAATATCGAAATGGGTAGTCGCCACAGACGTTTTGTGCTCACTTGGAGGTGCCTTACTCCTGAGAACTGTTACATCGTTAATGCGAACCTCAATGAGGGCACTGGTGCCCGAAACTTGCTTATTGAAAACTTCCAAAGTAGCATACACTTCATCAAAATCTTGCTTTATTTCAACAGGCACCGAAAAGGGGCTCGCAAGCGCTTTGTTTGTAAAAACCCTTGTAGTCCAGTCAGGTTCCGGAAAGTCTTGCTGCAATTCATAGTATACCACAGGGCCCGAGTTTTGATCGCGATTGGATGCAAACACATCTGCAAGATGTAAGTTGAATACAAAATGGGTGTGACTCCATGATATGTATGCCATGAGCACAAGTAGTGCTATATACACCGCGAGATTTGGCTTTGAGGCTGTTTTTGAGTCCATCATGGTCTACCGAATAACAGTTGGTTAAGTTTGCAGCCTTCTGGAATGACTTTCAGTTATGCTGATATTGTGGTATACGGTATAATTGGCAGTATGAAAGAGCTTTACCCTTGTAGTTTATTTTCAACTCTCATAGGGGGTTTGTATTTGACAGCATAGCCACTCTATTTTTGGCCTGGTGGCAAAACGTAAGATACACCACCAAAACGGCACTGAAAAAGCCGTTTAGATTTAAAAGGGGAAGGAGGCCGTTTACGATATTTTAGGGGAGATAAATAAGATTGATAATGAGGGTGTGGTAATGAAGGTTTATAACCGAGGCTGATGGGGGAAATTGGTCATGGAAGGTAATCAGCTATTTTACAAAGAATATAATGCCATCTCTTCAGTCAAATTGATCAATCCGTATAAATTTGTGCAGAAAGTGGTAAAACTTGAGGAGCAAATGGGGTGAAAATAAGCGAATCTAGGGATCAAGACACGAACACAATCATTGAGTGAGACAATGGGTGCATATTTATGTGGTGATGATTGAATGCTATCGATGAACTGTGGAAGGTGTTTATCAAATACACGGCACTGAACCTATTGAAACTAAGAATTCAGGGTGGGGTCTATGGAGGAGTCATCATGGCGTATTCATTATAAGAGTCCATGATGGGAGGGTCATTATAATAGACATATGATCGAGTTTATTGTATACTTTCTAGTCTAGCTCTAGCCTTTCTCTATTATAATGTCTAGTCCCCTTCTATTATAGTCTCGTCAACTATTTCCATACATTCATGTTCCATCCTTATGCCTACCGATGCTATATCGGCCCTATTGATCGATCCAGTCTCGTTCTGGCTCCGTCTTATCCTACTTTGCAAATGTCTCCTCTTCTCAATGTCGCATGTCGTCCATCCATATTTTTCAGCCAGTAAAATCAAACCAAATCTCATTACAATTACCATGTCGAAATTCATAATCCCCACCACATTGAGAGAGTTGAGATTTCACCTCTCGCAGACCGGCGAGGCATCTGTGCCGTTGAGGTCGTTCCTTTCCAAAAACTTCCAATCCTTGAAGACACAGACCGACTACAAATTGCCAGTGTTGATCAGAGAGAGCTACGGCGTGGCTCCAGCGTTGGTGGCCAGATTCGAGAAGGGTAGGGAAGTCAAGACTAAGTTGGACGGTTTGAACGAGAAGCAGATCGAGACTGCCTTGACCGATTTGTTGAAGTAGCATAATAGAGAAATGAACGACTAAGCGTTGGGAAGAAGCGTAGGAAAAGTAGAGTTAGATGAAGGCAAGAGGAGTTTTAAGGGGAGTTGAGATGAGGATGGACGGAATATGAGAATGTATAAACAGATGAACAAGAGATTTGGTTCCTAGACAATTAGCATCCAGAGGATTAATGCGCATATTCAAAGAAGTATAGAGAACCTACACACTTGTAGGCACATTCAAGAAGTTGTTATAAAAGGGTGCTACTTCAAAACCTTGCTGTGTGGTAGTTCTTGTCAGGACTAGCGAAAAGTCGTCGCAATCTTGCAAGCCTATTATTAATTGGGCTTATTTCTGTGCCAACTGCCAAGGGTATTTGCAGGGGTCAGTGGTCATTCTGAGAGTAATGGTGGATCGTTTTAGAACAATGGTGGATCGTTTTAGAACTTATGTGCTTATTTTGGTTGCGAGGTTTAGGCTGAAAGTTACAGGGTCTAATTTTGGGGTGTGATTGTGAAGTGAACTAAGTGCATTATGGATAAAGAATAACTAAACAAATGATAGACTGAGATATGTTTTTAGGATGCTCAAGTGTAGCTCTGGGTTGCTGTGAAAACTGATCTCTATTTCGGTTCATATTTGTACTCATAGAGATTGTAGGTATTGGGGTGAGGTGGTTTAGTACTGAGTTCCAGTCAATATACTTCGAGATGGTACCATAAAACCGACGAGATAAAATACATCGAGGTAGCACACCAAATTGATAGAATACTCCACGGCAAACAATACCCCCTCTAATCAAACCAGTAAAAACCCCAGCCCAATGAAAGCTGCTCCGCATTGAAAACCTCTTTCGCATGCTCACCATCCAGAAGTAAGCCCGCAGCTACAACGAACGGAACAAAGTGCTCGGACGTCGGGTGAGCAGATCTAAACACAGGAAGACGCTGTATCCGCTTCAACTCGGACAATAACGCCTCGCCACCAGCAGCTTTGCCCACAGCATCACGGATATGTTGGTTGAAAACAGCACTATACGGCGCAGGACGCCCGCTGAACAAATCGCGCAAATTATGGACAGACATTCCCGATAAAACCACAAGTGCACGAGGGTTCTCCTTACGAATCAGATTCAACGCCCTGCCAAGCTTGAAATGCGTGTCAAAGTCGTCCTCGTTCAGTGTGAGTGACACTTGCACCACCGGCGTATTCTCAACGTCTACCGTGTCGGACGTGGTGGATACGGCGCCTTCACATGTGTAGTCGCTGAATGCAACCTTGAACGGCACCCAGACACCATGGTCAATTCCTCGCCTCACAAGGCTGGACTTGAACCCACCCTTCTCCAAGTGTGTCTTGACCTTTCTGGCTACGTCTTGTGAGTTCACTGAACGGAATTTCTCCGTGTAGTAGTGCTTGGGAAATCCCCCAAAGTCATAGATCAAGTCGTTATGAGCACCGTTGCTGACGGCGATGTTGGCCTCGTTTGGTGCGTTGGCCTGCCAGTGTGCGCTCACCACCACGATGTACTCGGGTTTCCACTCGTTTTTGATCTCCGTTCCCCATTTTTTCAAGAAGTCGTACACCTGGGGCACCCCGTTGTCCTCTCGGTATATAAAGTTGGGGCCACCGTGCGAGAAGAATAATGCGGGGAGGGTTTCTGGTTTAGTGCGTTTTATCATTGTCAAGTATGCGATTGGTATTAGTGCGAGCCACCAGAGCATAAAAGGAAGTCGTGTTTAGTACTTAGGTTAGGGTACTTTTGGTTGGGCTAGCACTTGAGGAAGGAAGTACTTTTGGTAGCTCTTTTGTGAATCAGTTGTGTTGTTTTAGCAGCAGGGTGCGTGTCGATATTGTAATGGAAGGATGAGTATTTGAGCTCAGAATTGTGTGCTCTTGTTGTGTGCTCTTGTTGTGTGCTCTTGTTAGATTGCGTGGTTAGTCGGGAAGTGTACTGGATTTATAGTTGATAGTGTGGTATTGTGTAAGGTACCAGGTTACTAATCTTTATGGAAGGTGAGTTAGTGATGCAAGCTTCTTGACGTAACTGTGTTATTGTTGGTAGTTGGCACTCGCTGTATCGATATTTGTGCATTAGTAACGGCGCCACACTGTGGGATGATTGCCTCACTGCATTAGTAATAGTATATAAGTGTGATGACTAATGTAAAAATATTACGAGCAGATTGGTAAGATATGAATAAGACACGAAGAAGATGGATTAGAAGGTGAGCAAAAACTGGGAGGTAAGTAGATGATCACTGAGGAGTTGCTGAAATGATTACTGAGGAAATTACTGAGGAAATACAGAAGGACAATAAGGAGTTGAGTATAAGGAAACTATATACTGAGAAGTTTATTGGGTAGTCAATCAATATGCAGAATTGATGATAGATGAGGGTACCTTGGTTGAGTGTATTTAATGGTGAAGTAGTATAACCGTATTAATTGAATGTTAAACCGATCTATTTTAAGAATGAGTGATAACTTTGTGCCAAAAAGACCGTTTATCAACCAGGAACAACTGGGTAGAAAACAATTTTGAGTTTATGGTAGTTGCAAGACACATATTGACCCACTACACGCCATTTGAAAAATTCAACTAGATAGGGAGATCGAGAATGGCTGCTTCAGTCACGAATACACTTAAATTCTCACCAGCCCAGTGCAAACCCAGCATCTAACTTACACAGTATCCCTCATTCCTAATAGTGGAAAGTTCTTCCGTAGTGCTCCTTGCTTTTCAGCCACCAGTCTTGACACCGTCATTTTTGACAATCTTATTCACTAACTCCGCAAACCTACAAACTCTGCCAAAAAAACCAAATACTACTTACTCTTAAACTCCCAACATTGTTAGGTTAGTCTCTTATTATTTATGTACACTATTAACCTCTGGGAATAAGTTAACTGGACTGATCCACCAAATACGCTTCAACTTCTAAGAAATAACAATGCTACTCTTAACTCCACACATCCGCGTACATACTGCTCAAAATACCAATTACTCCAATCAATCAAATACTGCTCACTCTCCATCGCTGCTCTCATTTGCACTCAACACCACCTCTCACGATGTACGACCTTCCTTCCTCACGCAGCTGTCGCAAAAACCCGTTCTTGGCACGGCTACAAAAAGTGTCACATGGCGAATTTCAGGGTCCATCAGCCGTATGGCTCCATAAATACCGCAACTCCAATTCACAAATGCCGCCTCAGCCGCATCTCTCCATGTCCCGACATCAAACCTTAATTTCACATTTACAAAACATCCACAAACCCGCAACCTCGTAAAAAACCCACGTCGTCACCTTTTTAAGGTTAAGTTGATTAGCAGTCGTCAGTTATAAATAAAGGTTCAGCCGGAAAACTCTGGATAACATGAACACCACTGGATACCACGGAAAAGTACCTTGTAAGCCAATCTAGCCCCTCTATCTTACATATTAACAGCAGTCAGATGACCAGCCAGCCACCAGTAAACCCGGCAGCCCGGAACTCTCCATAAGTGTTCTACGCATGACATCACTATTGTTTCCGCTTTCTTGCTATTCGCTTATATGCACTACCGAATTCAGGTTAATTGTTTTTTAAAGGTTTGAATTCCTGTCAACAAACAAACCAAAGCAATTGATCACACCAGTCTGTGAAATGGTTGGGTTTTTCTCGTCAAGATCGGTATGTATCACGCTAAAAGCTCACACAACGGCACCTTACTAACCATCAGCGTAAAGCTGATCAGTACCAGGGATTTGCAAAGTACAACGACTTGATACACCGGTACGATCGGAACTACGGCAACTCCGGTGGTTTAGCTGCCAATGGACTTCCAGAGGAAGGCCCCAGAAGGGCGCAATCCTTAACAAATAGTGCTGGCCTGGCGGCGCTGGCTGCTTTGAGGTTGCACCAGAGCCAACAACCACAACAACAGCGCCAGCCCCAGCAAAAACGACCCGCGCGCACCTTATCATTGCAAAGCAATAGCTCTGGCTTAAGGCAGGTAGTTTACAACCCAAAGCCTTCGTATTCGACGGGAAACCCCAGTCTCCGTGGCCCTCACCCTAATGTTAGGAGGTACAATTCCCTCACGAGCCAGAACTCAAGAATCAGTCACAACTCGAGAATCAACGGGTATAAGGAGCATGGGTCTCCGCAGCGCAATGCTCACCACTACAGCCCTGCAGAGCACGACCAATTCGATGAGTTTGAAGAGGAGACTATAATTACCACCACAACTACCAAGGTCGTGGACTCTCTGGGGAGAACGCTGTCGATCACGACCAAAACAGTCAAGACTTTGCCTGACGGATCCAACATCATTGAGACTACCACGCGCAATGTTTCGCGCAGTAACTCGAGAACGAACTCGCTTTCAAGTTATAACAATGGCAGGGCCAACTCCATTTCTTCGGCACATATCAACTTAGATAAAATAGACGAGGATTTGCACGATTTTGACTACAACTACGAGTTGGACGGGCCCATGAACTTGAATCACGGCACGCTGGCTGCGGCGGCGGCGGCCGTTTACCATCCAAGGAATGCCAATAGTGTCAGTGCCAGCCGCCCAAACAACGTTACACGTCGCGCTTCCATACAATCTGAAGATAGAAAGCTCCATCCAATTCTCAAAAAGTCCGAGAAGCCTCTCTTGGAACAGCTTGATCTGGAGTTCACCGACCAGGAAAGCGATGCGCCTTCCAACAGGGTCCGCCTGCAGATCAGGTTGGCTTCGCCGACGATCGAAGATTTCGCAGATGCTGAGGAAGCCTTGGGTGAGGCAGAGAAAAATGGGGAGCAAAAAGTGGACAAGGAGGTGAGAGATGAGGCTGTTAGCTCGACGGTCAAGAATGTGGAAACTCAATCAATTCTGGTCAAACTGAAGGCCAAGACTGATCACAGTCCCGCCCTTGGTTCTCCCTTGAGCACCGAGTTGCAGCCACCTCCCGCGATTCACTCGCACGAGAGTCCACTTTCTGAATCTCCCAAATCCCCCCGTCGCAGACACCGCAAGCGCAGTGACGATTACGCGTCACCTCAGTCTCCGGAGAGTTCGATCAAGTTTGATGACAATGTCAAGACCATCCCCCCACCAACATACAACCTGCCTTCGCAGTCTGGTACGAAGAAGGCGCCTGATCCCTCTGAGATGTATGCTGCGGCAATGGCTGTGGCATACAAGAAGGTGTATGGTGTGGATAAAGTGACAGAAGTACCTGTTCAGGCACCCACCAAGAAGTTCTTGAAAACCCCAGACCTCAAGCCTGCTGCAAACTTCGAGAAGGAGGGTGGTGTGGAGACAAACTTCCAGTATGGGCCGCACCGCAAGGAATTTGCAACACACTCGCTTCGTGGCGATAAAACTGTGGTTACAACACATAAGGAGCGTGCGAAGCAAGAGAAGAAGGCTCAGAAAGAGTTTGAAAAGTACCAGAGAGAGCAGGAGCTTTTGACTGAACAGAACGAAAAGAAGCTTCTAAAGGATGCTGCTCTACAGCAAAAAAGCGACAAGTTAGAGGCCGAAAGAATTCAGAAAGACGCGGAAAAGGCCCAGAAAGATGCAGAAAAGGCCCAGAAAGAGGCTGACAAAAAGTTGAAAAAGAAGCGCACCTTCTCGATCTTTAAGAAGAAGAAGGATGTCCCTGTATTTCCACCAACCACGCCTGAACTAGACCAGCCAAAGAACTTTTCCTCCCTGGGACCTGCCTTTGCTACGCAAACCGAAACCCCTGCGAAATCTCCTCCTCGCGACAACTCTGGGCACTTTACGAAAGCCTCGTTTCCCGGTCTGGCTGCTGACCAGAAGTTGGCTCCTGCATTCGATGGTCAATCTGAATTTTCACAAGGCCATAACAATACTACCGCGTACAATAACGCCGCGGTCCCGCGTGTCAGCGAGGAGGCGAGTAGTGTGTACTCAAAGCCTGAAGTTGTTGCCGAGCATAACGTGCTGCATCACGAAACTCAACAGTTTAATGAGCCCGACGTGCTGCATCGCGAAACTCAAGAGCCTAGTGAGTCCACTGAGGGTTCTGGAGGGCCAGTAGAGCATGTTGATCTTGAGACGTCGCGAATCGAAGTTCCGTACCTCGAGCGGTCTGCAAGTCCAGAAATACCCGCAGGCACCATTCCAAACTTGGACGATTCCGACATCAGTGGTGTTGTCCATGGCACCACTGATTCCGGCGTACCAGGACCCAACATTAAATCTCCTTCTCTTCAAGAAAGTCAAACTGCTAAGGCGGATTTTCCAGTTGAGTCCCAGGGGGCACTTCCTGAGCCTGAAGAGATATCTATGCCAACATTGAGTACACGCCACTCGGATCGTGAGACCGCGTCGACCGAAAACACTGACTACAACGTGCGGACTGGCCATTCTGAGGGCGATCTCCACGTGAAGAATGTAGTGAATGACTCCAGCGAGTCTAGAGTTTCCACCGACCGGGTCACCAAGACGAGCAGGTTCAAGCACAAGATGATGAAGTTGTTTATCAACAATTACGATGCTAGGAGATGAGTTAATGTTTAATAGTGATGTGAATTAATGAATATTTGGTTATTAAATGGAGCACAGTAAGTTATAAGGATTTTTGAGGGTAAGAAAGCGTGTTTAAATGCTTTAGAGGTGAGTAATAGGGATTCAGGGTTTTTTATGGGTAGTTAAGAGTAATGAATGTAGGGGTAATCAAGAGTAACCGTAAATCGCCCTGTGAATGAATAGTTCAAACTGTTGAATATTCTGGTTGAAATTTCCATTCCCATCATTTTCGGTCGTTTGTTATATTATGTGGGCTATATCATGTAGGGAATGGTACACTTCTTTTACCTAAAGCTATCTTCTCTATGCTCGTTCATTACATTCCAAAAGAATTATGTTTCATACCATATCTCTGTATCCAAACATACTCACCATTTCTTTCAGTTCCTAATCTACTATTTTTTTACTTTCCAAGTCTTTTAGTCCCTCTTGACCTAGCTACGACATATAAGACCCCAATGCTGGTTTTTCAAAATCATTTCCTTCCACAAGATTCGCTGACTTTTCCAACGACATCCGCTCCACTTGCCTCCTGAGTGCCCTGCTTCTACTCTTGTCACGTCTCATCCGCATGTGGAACTCCTCCAAAGACCGCTTTCTGATCTTCGGGAGGCTCCTCGCAAAATATCTATAAGCATCGTAGTTTATATCGCAGGCTGGATCTGAGTGGCATCCACCATGCGATAGGAGACGAGGAAATTGGCCTTCGGCACACTCATAACAGCTACTCTCAGTGTGCACTCCTTGACCAGTGTCTTGTTCTCGATTTTTCTCAAATGAATCGCCTGTATCATCGGTGTTTTTACCCCACGGGCGGTTGATAAAGCTTTCTTTGGGGTAGGTTTTGGGGTAACATTTTGCTTCAAAAAAGTATGGATAAGGACTGGTTGGCGTGAACATATACGGGTTGCGAGACGAGTCCAACTGTCCAGGGATTTTTGACCCCAACCGATAATAAACCACCCCTTGGTAAGCCCTGATGGCATTATCGTATCTTCCCATTAATTCCTTGAGGTAATGCTCATGAACAAAGTCTCTCGTTGTGGGGATCGAAGAATTTGCAGCCATTGCCAATTGAGGTGTACCTAGAGCATAGATATTTGCTGCATTCAATTGGCTGCTACAGAGCTTTCGGGTGATACTAATTCGAGAAGAGTCGACATAAGAAGAACCGAAGCCGCGGGATATGGGTATTGCGCCGGTTGTTACCTTGTCGCGAGAAGAGCTTGTGGGGGAGAGAGAGTTGTTTTCTTTCCAATTGAAAAGACCGCAAAGCCGCCGCCGGAGCGACGAGTATGTACGATATTTAGGTTTGCGCTCCGCCATAACACGGGATCTGGGGATGCGAGTATTGTTAGAATGAGTTAACGCTGGCTTATTCGTGTGTAAAAAAATGGTTTTGTGCAGAGAACGAGAAAGATGTGTGGGAGTCTTGGAAGCTGACTTTGGTCAAGTGCGCCATGTAGAAGTCTGCTGGATTCTTTGGCAAAGAACCTTCTACGCTGTATTTTCTTCTGTCTTGGAATGATTGTGAAATCATCATAGTTTATCATAAAGAGCACGTATCTTCATCAAGCTGATCATGGTGTATGAAAACTATAATGATGAGTCAGCTTGGTGTTGATAATCGGGTAAGTGACGTTAAATTGTTTGAATCATTGTTTGAGTCATTGTTTGAAGGAAGGTTGTGAGTTGCAAGGTGTTATTCATAGAGTGTCATTTATAAGCGTTAATAAGGTGTCATTCATAAGCATTAATAAGGTGTCATTCATAAGGAGATAATAAGACATTCCTTATGTTCTTCTAAGCAAACAATCGTTTTATCTCATATCACCTTGCACTCCCTCGCTTATCGCAAGAACGCCTTCCAATATGATTTTAACGCGGTTTATCATTATCACATTTTTTCCAGTATGGTCGACACTGCCTTTGTCGACCTATGCAACGCATGTCGAACGGGAGACATTGAGGTTGTGGAACTCCTTCTTTCCACACCAAACATCGATATCAATAAGGTCGACGAGTGGGACTATCTGCCTTTGATCCTCCTGTCGTTGTGTGGCCACTTGGAGATTGTGAAGTTGCTCTTGCTGCGTGGAGCGGTATGTGATAGAGACACGTTCGAGGGTGCGCGTTGTATTTATGGTGCGCTAAATGACACCATCCGTAAGGTCCTCGAGGAATTTGACGTCTCCAAGGCGGTGGATATGACCCAGCCTTTTGCAGCCCACATCTCAAAGATACTCGGAATGCGAAAAGATGTGGTGTTTGAGTTTGAAAGAGAGAAAGAAGGACAACATCAGGGTAGATCTCATCTTCACGGGTTCCAAGAAGGAGATAGATACCGTTCTATCTCCTTGAACCGTTTCCTTCTTGCAGCCAGATCGCCATATTTTAAAGATAAGTTTGCCAACAAATGGAGGTACAGGAGCACCATACAGATGCCAGCAACAGCAGACCCGGCGGTTTTCAATCTGGTGGTGGATTTCATCTACTTGCGCACTGATTCCATTCCCATGGAGGACCAGCTTATCCCGTATGCAAAGAAGTTGCGCTGGCCAGACTTGGCTGAATGTGTGACGGCTCTTCACAAGCAGCTGGTGAAAGAAGCGGCCAAGCTGCGCCGTGACTTTACAGTCCGTTTTGTGGAACAGGCAAGAGATGACTTGAAGGCTCTTTTGGCCAGGTGCTTCAACAATAGTGTCACTGTCGAGGTAGACGAAGACTTTGATGAGTTTGACTTACAAAAGTACCTCTGTGCTGATTCAAAATCCCAGCTTGTGAATTCAAATTGCATCCCTGACGTCATTGTTGCGGTTGTTGATGCAGATAGCAGAACCGTCGTGTACTACCCTGTGCACAAGTCCATACTCGTGCGTTCCGAGTACTTTGACACTATGTTCAAGTCTGCACTTTTCGAAGGCAACAAGACCACTATACCTATGCTTGAAAACTACAAGGACACCATCGACTGGGCACATTTCGGTGCCGAAAACGTTCCTGTTGTGAGACTCTGCAACTGTATCACCTCGGCTGAAGTTGCCCAGTTGGTGTTGGCGTATTTATATCACGACGACCTACAGTCGATTCCTATGGAGCACACAGTGGAGCTTTTGTTTGCGGCTGACGAGCTCTTTTTGGAGAAGCTCAAGAGTATGTGTGCAGTGAATGTTTCCAGTAGTTTTTCACAGCTTGACTGGAACGACTTCAGCCTGCTTGAGCAGGAAACCGGCTATGATGGTTTTGATCTTGTTCGCGCAGCCTGGCAGACACATTGCGACAAGTTGGAGCAGCATGCAACCAAAATGATTGCGCATAATTTACGGAGTATCTGCGAGAATAAGCGGCAGAACTTGTTGGAACTTATAGGCGAGAGTGCTGCAAGGATTCAGGAAAGACAGGCAACTGACACAATTGAGTTGGTGGACGACATCAGATACTTTTTGGGCAAGAAGCATGCGGTGTTTGATGAGTGTCAGGATTTCGAGCCTATGGCTTTGGATGGCAACATGAACTATGGCGATGTACGTGTCATGGAGCGTGCAATGATGAGTTACGATATGGACATTGGGGTTATTGATAGTTTGTTGGATGAGTTAGATTTGGATGCTTAGGCAAGGCACAAAGACGTTCATCCCAGGAATTACTACCAAAAGTTACAACAACAATACCACATTAACACTTCAACAGACACCCGTTACCACAGGTGTTTCTAACAGTACCATGACAACAATATAATTCCACTGCACCATGCAGTGTTTTTTATAAGTGACTTCGGGAACTGCGGTCCTGGTTTAGTCAAGCTCGGGTCTTGGTGTTGATCACCGAGAGTTTTACCTGAGGAGTGCCTTTGAAATGGAAAGAAATATTGGCTATGCAGCTGTTTATAAAATGTAAAAAGAAGCAACTAGAATGGCATGCGTATGTGAATAGAAACTAATAATGTGAGCATGTTGGCTGCTTCGGCTGAATGTCTAAAAAGTGGATAGATTTCAAAAGTCCTTCGTAGTTATGAAAAGACAGAAGAACCCGGATATCGGAGCATATGGTAAGATGGCTTTGATTGCGGTTTTAGTGCTTAAATGTATTTTTCAATATAAGCTCACCAGTATCTGGAATATGCGATAACCACCTTTCTTGGTTCAGCTAGTTAGTAACAAACGGCTGTATGAGAGGTTTTCAGAATACCTCAAATACCCTAGTTAATTCAAACCCAATGAGGCAGGTACTAGGTTCAAGAATCTTTATCTCATGCCCGACTGGCAAATATAACCGCACAAGAAAGATAACATCTAGTGTAGATTTTTTTAGAGAATATCACTAGCGAGTTTAGCTATAAAATTCCCCTCTCTGATCCTCTGAGCTTATCTGAACTGCCTCATCTTATGCGCATTGAAGGAATGGCTGAAAAAAATGTATTCTACTCTCTCCCCAGTAGGCGTTCTTTTAGAAGTTGCAGTACTGAGGCTCTATACTTTCCTCAGAAATTGTCAAACTCTGTAAATTTTTGACCTGCAATTCTATCAGCCTACCATCTAGAGTCTTGCTGATATTCTTGTGCAAAAATTGAGGAAACATTCAGAATCCTGGAGATCTAACATTGAGAAGCCATACCAAGAGACAAGTTTCGCTTTCTTTAGTTAGATCAAGTGAATTTTCATAGGAAAAATATATTATAGTCAATAGAAGCCAGACCATATAATCTTGGGCATTCTTAGCAAGCATCGAATCTATCTATTGAAATTACAGGGTATTCGACTAGATTAGAAAAAATTTGGTCATTATTTCTTCGGGGAGCTCGACAATTTCAGTCTCGATTTCGGCAAATCTAAGGCTAAATGTATCTGCCGCCTTTTTAGTCCGCACACTCAGGGGATTGGAGTCTTTATATGGGTGAAATATATTTGCACATGGGGTCCCTTTGACAAAGGGAACAAGACCCAAATCAAAAGAGACAAACCACTAAACAGCTTCAATACTGTGCTTTCTGGAACAAAAGCGAAGCTTTTTTTAGGTCTGATAGTCTTTAGATTCTGCGCTGCCTATAATAAGGACCTTCAATGAAGTGCAGTTTCCATTAGCTAATTCAGCCTCTTCATTTGGAAAAAAAGAAGGATCATAACTGTTCTAACACTTTCAACAGCTCTCTCCAATTCCCTTTTATTTCCTGAGCTTTGGCAACCTTGTACCTTTCCCAAGCCTAGGCCCTTGCCCGCAACTCGGCTTGCACTCTTCTCGGTATTTTTGTAAGTAAGGGTACCAAATTATTTTTAGCTTCAAGTTGTATTGCATCTTTTCTTTATCTTCATGCTGGCACATGCTGTATTTTGTCTGCTTTCTCTGTGCTTTCTCTGAAACTTTATTTGGGTGGTTGTGGAGTCCATTGAAGGTGTGTTTGCAGTCTGTATTTTTTTTACAAAAACACGTACATAAGCCTGTCTTAGACTCGAGTGTATATATTGGGTATTGGTATATTTTATAGTTCCAACTTGTTCTCGTTCCTCTTCCGTACTATGTCGAAATCTTGAGTTTGTGAAATTTGCACCCATTCCGAATTGGGAAATGTTGCAAAATACTTTTTGCACCCAAAAAAATGCAGCATCTGAAACTGGTTTAACCTGGAACAAGCAGAGCATAATTTTCTACAGATTTATGGAGCAGATATACCAGCCTAAACTAGTAGCTTTGGAGGGTCACGACATCAAGGTAGTGACCTGTTTCAACACCAAGATGGCACGATATGGGACGTTTCTATCATATACTACGCTCAATTTGAAGTCTTTCTAGATGTGGATTCACATAAAAACTCATTTTTATCTTTCTTTTTTAGCTCCATAAAGTCACTCAGATATCACCTCTCTGTACAAGTCCACAGTAGACTTGCTGTCTATATTAACGTCTGCAACATTTATGCTTCGTGGGGTCTCTCTTTTAGTGCTTTTTTATTGAACTTTAGAAATGTAGTAAAATTACAGGTTTGGTATTTAAGAGTGTGCAAAATATTGTAGATATAGAGGGAATGATCTCATATTTTGAGGTGGCTAAGCCAAAACCCGCTCAACAATAAATCCACTGTATAGGCATTTCAAAAGCTTTTCCATAATAAACGCCCAAGCCAGGATCTAGGCTAGCGAAATGATCAAAACTTAGATCTTTCAGATTGGTAAGTACCCAGATATAAGGAACGTTTTAAGGTGAAAAATGCCCTTGTTTTCATCTCAACAGTGTTTTTCCAAAACATAGGAAAATGAGTGTTTCGTTGGTGGGTCTGCTTGTCAAAAGAGTGAATCATGATTCGGAGGGTATATTCTAGCGGAGTAAGTACTAATGAAATGGACTAAGGACTAGTTACAGTAGGAGGAACTTTTAAGGACCTGGAAAAGTAATTCATTAAACGAGCGCATGAATATATTCATGTGCTAGGCTTATATTATACTGGAACTTATCTTAGACGAACATAGACAAGAAATTTATAGACTTATATTGTCTACTCCATAATTGAAGTTATGGATACTAGAGCTGATCTTATACGAGAATTGATCTTAGACTAAGACTTTCATAGACCCACTTATAACACGCAACCTTATCAAACTAACTCATCAAATAGGCCTCTCTACAAAAGTACAACTCCATTATTACATAAGCAATGACTAAGTATAGGCATCTCATCGACCTCAACTCCACACAAACTGCAGATGATCCACAGCGTACTAAATAAACAGACTCACGCACCGTCACCTATTTTCTATGTTCTCTTCTCACATTTACCCACATTCTAGTAGCGATTGATCTGCTGCTTCCCCCAGAAACCTCACACTCATTTCTCCCACATCCCTGTACATCATCCTTCCCTTCCCTTCCTTTTCCTTCGCCATACATCGCTCTTATTCGTCTTTCTTCCTTCTTTTCTCTTTTCCTTTTCCTTTTACCTTTTCCCTTCCCTCTCTTTTCCTTTTCCTTTTGCTTTTCCTTCCTTTTCTTTTCTCTTTTTTCCTCATCGCATCATGTCCTCCCTCGAGCTCGAGGTCAAGTTGGCCAAGATCCGCTCGCAGATATCGTCGAAGCTTGATAACCAGAAGCACCTCGCTCTCATCTTATCCGCCGTGGAGGAAAACATCGCAGAACAGAACAATGAAAAGTCCCCCGTCGCTTACTTCGTCTCGTTCCTCGCGCTCTTAGACCAGGCAGTCGCCCAGGACGAAATCGTCGACACCCAGTTGGCCACGGCAACCACCTACTTCCTCGACTTGGTCTTCCCGCACACGCCAGCAGGCCTCCTCAGATCCAAGTTCGCCGAGATCCTCGCCAAGTTGGCTACGCCATTGACATCGCAGGTGGCAGACGCTCCCTTGATCAGATCCACCATCGGGGCCTTGGAGGCCCTCCTTCTCGCACAGGATCACGCCCTGTGGGCATCCAGTGGTGCAGTTTCGCCAAAAAGAGCATTGTTAGGATTGTTGGAGTTGTCATTCGACCCAAGACCAAAGGTCAGAAAGAGAGCCCAGGACGCAGTCAACACCATTTTGAGCAACCCACCAGCGTCGCCATCGCCCACACACGTTGCTGCCTCGCTTGCCGGTGAGATCTCTCTCAAAAAACTCGCCCAGCTCCTCGAGGACGCCAAGAAGTCGCGCAACAAGGACTCCAACACCCAGATCATCCACTGCTTGCAGCTCATCACTCAAATTACATCGGCAAACAGCTGGCCCGCGGCACACATCGAGCCTTTGTGCGATGTGCTCCTTGAAATCTCCAAAACAAACGACCAGTTCCTCGTGCTGCTGGCCTTCGGCGCCTTCTCTGGCTTGTTTGTGTCGATGCAAGACGAGATCTACGCGGAGCGTTTTGGTACCGTGTTGGACATCCTCTTTGACTTGAAGCCCAGCGTTAACGACACTCACTTGGCCGCGCTGTGGTTGGCCATGGTGGCGAAGGCCATGGAGCTGTACGCACAGTTGACCCCCGTGGTGTGTGTGCGCAAGTTGCCAAGCATCGTTCCTGTGATCTCTGCATTTTTAGCGTCGGACCTGCCAGACATCTACCTGAGCGCTGCGCAGTGTCTCATTGCGCTCGTGTCGCAGACTATCCCCGATGGTTTTCTCTTGCAGCCATCGGCCGATAACGGCATCACCGGCGAGATCTACGAGTTGGTGGACGAGACGGTCGAGTTCCTCGCGCAGCACATTGTCAACGTGCTATTCACTGTGCCGTACCAGAGTGCTATCCGCGAGATTCTCGAGTTTGTCGCTGCGCTGGTGCACAAGTTGCGCTCGCGCAGCAACCCCGACTTCCTTGCAGTGTTGGAGACAGTTGGCGAGTGGAGAACCAACGAAACAGACCTGTTCCCCAACAAGGAGGCTGAGGACGTCATTGCCGCGTGCATCTCCACCATGGGTCCTGCAGTGGTGTTGTCTACGTTGCCGTTGAACTTGGACGGCCAGAGCACGGGCCGTGCGTGGATGTTGCCTCTTTTGAGAGATAACGTTCGCTTGGCAGAGTTGCAGTACTACAAGCAGAACATCTTGCCGTTGGTGGCGGTGTTTGAGCGCAAGATCCCATTGAGCTCGCCGCTCCACGCCAAGATCTTCGAGACCATTGTCGACCAGATCTGGTCGTTGCTCCCACACTTCTGTGACTTGCCAAGAGACTTGTCACAGGCATTTGACGACGAGTTTGCGGCCAGCCTCTCCGACATCATGTATTCCAAGGTGGAGTTGCGTGTGCCCATCTGTCACGCGTTGCGCCTTTTGGTGGAGCTGAACATCGCATATGCTGAGGGTGCGTTGGCTGACGACTTGCTCATCCAAGAGGAGTTCCCAATCACACAACTGAAGCAGAACCTCGAGTACCTCGCATCCAAGGCCGTCAACTTGTTGAGCGTGTTGTTCAACGTCTACCTGTCGACCAACCAAGACTCTCGTGGTTTTGTCTTGGAGACCATCGACGTCTACTTGCAGATCGTGGGTAAGGACGACTTGGAGTCGACCTTCAACAAGGTCTGTGGTTTGTTGGGCAATGCGTTGGAGGAGGAGAAGGGTGAGCAGAAAGAGAAGGCCAAGAACACCTCCTCGCTCGCCTCTACCATGATGGACCTTGTGGTTGCCATGGCCAAGTACGTTCCTTCATCGCTGCACAACGCGCTCTTTGCCATATTTTCGCAGACTGTCTCGCTTCCAAGCACTCTCTTGCAGAAGCGCTCCTACAGAATCCTCTCGCGTTTGGCAGAAACCGATGCTGGTAAGGCTGCTGTTTCGGGCTTCATTGCCGAGATTGAAAAGGTATTGATCGATAGCGCAGAGTCCGTCCTTCCTTCTGCTAGAGCATCGCGTTTGGCTGCGATTGACCTCGTTCTCGGTCTCAACTGCAACCTCTACTTCATTCCTGCGCTTGTGCAGGAGGTCATCATGTGCACCAAAGACTCCAACGAGCGCAGTAGATCGCTCTCGTACCAGATCTTGAACAAGATGGGCTACAAAATGATGGAGGGAGGAGTCGTTGAGAACCGCAAGGTCCCAGGCTTCGACCCTGAAACCCCCAACTCGGAGGCCTCCTTGAGTGAGTTCTTCACCATGGTCAGTGCTGGTTTGGCAGCACAGGCCGCGCACATGATCTCGGCCACCATCACCGCAGTATCTTGTTTGGTGTTTGAGTTCAAGGACAAGCTCCCTACCGAGACTCTCGTCGAGATCCTGTCCACCGTCGAGTTGTTCTTGACCCACAACTCTCGTGAGATTGCCAAGAGTGCCATTGGCTTTGTCAAGGTTGAGGTCTTGTCGCTTCCTGAGGACATGGTTCGCGCTAACTTGCACCTGTTGTTAGGCAAGTTGATGAGATGGTCGCACGAACACAAGGGCCATTTCAAGCTGAAGGTCAAGCACATTGTGGAGCGTTTGATCCGTAAGTTTGGTGTCGAGGCTGTTGAGGAGGCTATGCCTGAGGACGACAAGAAGTTGGTGGCCAACATCAAGAAGGCCAGAAACAGAGCAAAGAGAAACAAGGATGAGAACGACGACAAGGAAGAGACAAACAAGGACGAGAAGAAGTTCGTTTCTGCCTATGAGGAGGCCCTCTACGACTCGGATGTTTCTGACGATGAGCACAGTGATGACGAGCAGGTCAAGGGTAAGAAGAAACCTAGCCAGTTTATCTTGAACACCGGTGACGAGCCTCTTAACTTGTTGGACCGCAAGATGCTCTCGCACATCTCGCTGCTGAAGCCCAAGAAGGTGACTTTGGCTGACATCAAGAAGAAGAAGGACGTGCAGACTAAGAACGGTAAGCTTGTATTTGACGAGAAGGATCCGTTGAGCTCTGGAGGCTCTGGTATTGATGCTTACTTGGATGCCGTTAAGCAGGCTCCTGTACGTGGTCAGAAGAACAAGTTGAAGTGGGCCAAGGGTAAGAAGGCTGAGGATGACTGGTCTGATGATGAGGAGGAGGTGAAGGTCAAGAGTTCTAAAAACGTCAAGGGTAGGGTTCAGAAGCCTAAGCAGAAGTTTAAGGCTAGGAAGAAGTTGTAAACTCTCCACTGAAAAAGTCTTGGGGGGGCGGGGGCGAACTGGCCCAAGAGAGGGATACCTGAGCTCTTTGCTGGCGACTTCAGTGTAGAGTGAACAAATCCATGGTTAAACTGGCTAGTTCCGGTGACAGTTGATGAAGAGTGAGTAAAAATATCGGGTGACACTGAGTATAGAGTGTGCAAATATTGAATATAGATAATAGTAAACTAGTGAAGGAGTAGATGACGACGAACTAATGAAGTGAGAAATCCATCATTTGATGACGTCTTTAATGAAGTGGTGGAAACCTCTGAGAAATTCCTGAGATGAGAAGGACATTGGGTGTAGTTTCGTTAACGGAATCTTGGGCAATGACTGGTCAAGTCGTTGAAAAGTACTGGTGGAACGTGATGGGACAGAAATAAAGAGATTTTATATAGGGCATCCCAAGAGAATACTACCTAATGAAACTGAGCAAATGAGTCAACTAAAGAGAAGTAATAAAAGTAAGACATTTCAACACCACCAATACAACCAACAGGGACATGATGGCTTTTTCTGTACGCACCATCCGACTATATTAAGAAAGCACGTCAACACCATCGAATTTTTTTGGGTGCAAAAATACTCGCAAATTTGGGACGATTCAGCAAAGAACGTTACACTCACTAAGAGAAAATCAGTAAATCGGTGCAGCTTGAGAGCATCAAATTTACAATAAGCACATTAAAACTAGTTTAGTTTATACGTGATAGAACTGAGCTATGTTCCGAAGACCTCACAAAGCATGGAGGATGCCGAATTGGTAAAGTACATAATTAAGCCTGGTGATGCTGACTGGGGCACCAGCACGCTGACTTTGTAGACTCACAGACACGTATTGATTCAGTAACCAGAAGTAAGTGAGGCATCAGAAGCAGCAGTCATGTTTCTGCTTTTACGGGATCACTCTGTAACCTCTTCGTTTATCGAATCTGTCATACTGAGGTTTTCTGGTCAAGCAATTACCGTTGGGTACCGAAAGGGAAGTCTGTACTCAGTAGAACTAGACTAAACAGATACCAGATAGAAAATAAATAGATATACTCAATATAGATAAGCAATACACTCAATATAGGTTGGCAATCCGGATACTCAATACAGGTAGTCAAAAGGAAAGCATTCTTAACAGCCATGAAATGCAAGTGAACCAAGGTCTCAATTTTCTTGGGACTTTCATGATTGATTGATTAATTACATAGCAGGTTTTGGTACTCCCAATCGTCAAGAGTAGAGTGGATATCTTGATAACCGGCCCTGGAAGTTAAGTAGATATATGTTCTTGCTCATTTCGTCCAGCATACGTGAATGAATATATTCACTACATCCTTCGATAGAGTACTAAACCCTTCAATATAAACTTCTAACGCACCATCATTCATAGATTTTGTTTCTTTGTCGGCTGTCGTCTGGTATTAATCCTCTCGACGTACTCACTTAAATCTTGTACCACATACACTTGATCTTCTACCCTTAAAAGTCTGACTTCCACCTTTACATCTCTACCCTTAATAGTCACGCTTGTTCTAACCGCACCTTTTCCATCACCTCTTCTTCCAAATGGCCATTTACTACTTCGCTCTCTTACTCCCTGCCTTCCCTGCCACATCTGTCTGGTTATTCACTCTACTGGCACCTTGTTAATATCTAAATTTCAGGCTTTTATTGTATTCTTCTTAACAGGTTAATTACACCTTCTAGCTCCATGATCTCTTCAATATTCTACTATCTCTTCCATATTATATATCCTCTTCTATGATCTATGATCTCCTCTGAATTCTACAATCTCCATAAACTTTCATCACTCCCCTCTACATTCAATATTCTCTCTATATTCAATATTCTGTCTATATTCTCTTCGATACATTCTTCAGAAAAAATTCACTTTTCAACATCATCATGAAGTCACCATTAAAAATCAGATTGGCCCGTTTCGGCAGAAAACACTCGCCCGTGTACAACATCGTGGTCGCCAAGAAACGCTCCGCCAGAGACAAGTTGCCCGTGGAAGTCTTGGGCACCTACAACCCCGTGCCGGTCGCGTTGACCCCGGAAGAGAAGGCCGCCGGCGTCAAGAAATTCAAGGATGTGCAGTTGGACTTTAACAGAACCAAGTACTGGATCGGTGTGGGTGCAGATGTGAGCGACCGTGTGTCGTGGTTGTTCAAGCGCGCAGGTTTGTTGCCAGAACAGTGGCCCAAGCCTCTGAAGTTGTCGCAGCAAGTTGAAAAGCAGGTGGTGGCTCCGCAGAAGATTATCGAGGAGGAGCAGAGAGAGTTTTACAGAATGAGATAGTACAATTTGACTGACTCAGCGAGTTGTGGGTTAGATAGGTGATTAGTTGAAGTGAATAGGTGATCGACTGAGGTTGATAAGTGATAAGCCGAGTTGAATAGTTTTCCAGCTAAAGCACTACGGAATTTTTGATGGGTCGACAACCGGAATATCGGCACGAAAACCAAACACCACTTTTGCCTTTTGCTTCAACCACATAGTTGGAACTACTGGTATTTCGATTGCTGACGGTAGTTTGGAAATATTTGGTTATCCCCCATTCTGCGCTCACGGATGTAAGTGTGGATGTCATGTATATATGGGAATTGCGCCGTTCATATACCCATGTAAGAATTGTAATGCTTGTGCCTTTTTCGTTAACTCTAGATAATAATGGAATTTCGCGCACTACCATTAGCCATCTATTCAGTACTCAGTGGAGTACTCAGTGGTTGAAAAATATTTCTCAAGTATTCACTGATCCTTTACTAATCCACTCATCTACTAAACGATCTCTGGGTTCAACCATTTATAGCACCCATTTCCCATATCAACTAACTCATTTACAATCCACATGATCACAATAACCTCACAAAGTTTTTGTCTCTGATAGTACCAACCCTCTATGTTCTTCATTAAATTCTAAAACTCACGCATTTGTATTAGCTACCATACCTACCCTAAACCTACTTCCCACAAAGCACTTTGTGAAAAAGCCTCTTCAAAAGACCCTCCTTCTCCTCCATCTCCATCAACCTCCCAATGTCCATGATCTCTTCCCGGTAGCTCCCATACCCATCCTGGGCAACTTTTGCCTTGAGCATGGCAACCTCCTCCGGAAACAATCTTTGGAACTCAACATGCAGAAGACTGTCGCATACTTTCTTATGGAGAAACTTCAAATCCTCCGGTACACCTTCCAAATTCGTCAAGTACTGCACTGCTACCACGAATAATGTGTAGTTTGTCGCGATGCTGTGATTGTCCAAGTGCTCCAAAACTTTTCTCGCTGGGAAGAGACCAAAAACCAACAAGATAAATTGCACAGACTTGCAATCTTTAGTTGTCCACCGCCAAAGCCTGTTTCTGACCAAATTGAACTCGTACCTCGTCATGAACATCACGATCGAAATCAACGTAAAGACAAATGGCTCGTCGTCGATCTTGCAATGAACTTCTACAAAATTTCGAAACACGGCATCTAGTCTCTTCTTTGTGAAGAAAAACGCATAGCACCATGCAACCTCGTTGTTTCCATCGATGAGTTTGTGCAACTCCACTGTGATGTGGGCGGCTTCTTTGACTGTAAGGTGAAAAGAGCTGTTCACGAAAAGAGGATCGTGGATAATGACATCCAAGCGTGCCAAGAGGAGAGAGATGCGTTTTTCGGGGATGTCAGGATAGTTAGAGGGGACGCTATACGTTGTGTTTTCGCCGGTGTTGTAGCTTGAGTGGGACATATTGGTTTTAGCGGCTGCGAAAAATCATGGCTGCAAATGTGTTGCGGTCGAATGTGCTTATGTAATCATCGATGACGGCAGTCGACGAACTGAAAACGAACTACAACGAACTGACAGAGTCGCTGAGAGTCGGTTAGAGATAGTGATAGTAACGCAAGGTAGTAAACCTATTCTATGTAGTCAACTTATTCAACCTGTTCAACTTATTCAACTTAACTTATTCAACTTATTCAACTCATTTAACTCTCTTTTTGTCTTGAAGCGACTCTATCACTTGAAACCTGATTCCTTGAAGTCTGATAAACTCCCTCGCATAAACTCAAGTAGTAATCTTCATTCCAATCGGCGCTCACATAAATTCTGCCCCTGTTAATTTCATCATCTTATCGCCCACTAACTCTTCACGTGAATGGAAGAGGATAATCGCTGATAACCAAATGTCCAGTACACTTGCGTACCAATTTCGCCACAAACTACTTTATTTTATACTACAATCATAGACTCTCGATTATGGTAATTAAACTAGACTACTCGCTTAGTCGAACAAACCCATACCCATGTCGTCGTCGGACTCCTCCTCCTCCTCAGCAGCAGCCTCCTCGGCAGCAGCAGAGCCAGAAGAAGCAGCAGCAGCAACAGGAGCAGCAGCAGCGTAAGCCTCTGGGTTGGCCAATCTGTCCTTGACAGCCTCAGAACCCTCGAAGGTGTAGTCAGTGGCAATAGACAAAGCCAAGACGTTCTTGTAGTGGTTGACAATGGAGTGACCGACAGATGGCAAGGTTGGGTAACCAACAGCCAAGGAGACGGAAGCGATAACGTTGATGGCGGAAACGAAGTGACCAACCAACTCGTCGTCGGTGATGTCCAAGATGGAAGCTGGGAACACCTGACCGTTGTCGTAGACCTGAGCAACAGTCAAACCGTAGGTGAAAGGAGAGATGTTCAACATGTTCAACAAGGTAGCCTCAGATGGACCGACCTTACCGTTCTCCTCAACAACCTTGACGTCAGAGACAATCTCAATGGTACCTCTGGCAATCTTGGTTGGGACACCCAAAGCCTGGAAGAAAGAGGTCTTACCTGGCTCCATACCAGTGTTACCAGCTGGAATCCAGACGTCAGCTGGGGCAATAGCACCAGCCTTGGCAGGAGCAGCGACAACGTTGGAGGTGATGACATCTCTGATCTCCTTCAAGTCACCGTTGGTGAAAATGAAACCGACGTTACCTCTGATGAAAGGCAACAACTTCTCGTACTCTGGGAGGTCGGCAAGGAAACCTCTGACGGCTCTTCTAACCATGGTGTTCTTACCCATGAGGACAACACCGGTACCTCTCAAGGACTTTCTGACCTCGTGCATCTGCTGAGAAGAGACGTTGTCGACTCCGACGACGAAGATCGACTTGTACTCCTCGAGGAGCTCACGCAACTTAGCGAAGTATTCAATTTTCTTTTGACGAGCGCCACCCATATCGACTTAGTTATTCGTTAGGAATTTTTAATGGACCCAAAGATGAAGAGGAAGTAGTATGTAAAGTTTTTTTCATTTGGAGGTGGCCGGTGCCCACCCTTTGAAAAATTTTGTTATTTTGGTCACGTGGTTAGGGTTGGGCCCTTGACTGTTATTGTCTTGCACCAACCACAATATAATGAAGGCACGACCGAGAAGCTGACAACATCAATGGAAGGTCAGTTCCTTTGAATATCTGATTTTCAAATGATGACTTGGTGATGAGGTGACAAAATCTGTGCGGAGTTGGTAGGCTTACATCTATGTGGTTTTTATGACATATCCTGTATATAGTCATGAGAGGGCCCCCGATAACCAGTTGTAATGTGATGACGCAGTGAGGCTACTGAAGACTAGTATCTAAGAAATGAAATATCAGTTAGGAAATGAATTAATGAGTAATAATTGAGTCAATATTGATATATATTAAAGGTGTGGTAATCTAAGCCAAGAGCTTCATCACACTGTACCAGTATCTGGACAATTTAATCAAACAGATACTTACATGGGAAAGTCATGTTGTTACCACTGCGATCAAAACTAGAATCAGAGGAGATTGCGCTATATTGATTGATTTTTAACAGTAGGGAATCAAATTTGCAAACCTTGATTAGTTGATTCGACTTCTTCAAAAATGATGGAAGAGGCGAATGGCTGCAAAAAAATATAACGAAAACGGCTGCAAAAAAAAACAATCGCGCATAGAATTGGCTTCGAAATACGCAAACTTCTCTTCATGTTACTCTTGAAAACACGATATCTTCATAAGCCCTCATCCCTAGTTCTTTTTTTCTTAATATTCCATTAACTCTATTCAAACTCACCAATACTGTTTGAAATAGTCAATCTCCGAGTGGCTTTTGACTTACTTCAAAAAACCAAACGTTCAATGTAGCTACTCAGGTCCAACTGATTTCCGGTCAATATGTCATTCTATTATTCTCTGACTCAAACCAAGAAACCCCGTCTGCTCAAGCATTAAGCAAGTTACAAGGCATATGGTTAATTCCCGAGAAATTTCTTCACTAACTTATTTCACCCCTCTACACTCTTCATGGTCATCACTCCTTCATTACTCTTTTTGCTCTGTACTTACTATGTCATTTCATCGCTTCTCTACTTACCCAAATCCAGCGCTCTCATACCCACTGCTAATAAACGCATTATGCACATACTCCTTCCACATTTTTTCCAACTTCTTCGTCTTCTTCTTGTTCTTCTGCTTCTTCAATGGCTTACCCAACTGCCTTCCATAAGAAAGCCACTCCTTCACAGTCAAGTCCTTTAATCCATATAACTTGTCGTCTGTAGCATACTGCAACTCGTACCCAAAATCCTTCTCACCTTCGCTTATACCTTTCAAGTCCGCATAATACTGCACGTATCTCTCGGGTGTGAACACCTGTGGCACATACGCAGGCCCCAATTTCGCACTGCTGGGCATTTTAGGCGGGAACGTTTTGTCATTACGCAAAGTCGAAAACTCATGGCCCTCGTCCTCCACATATACCGTATCCATCATCTCACTGAGCCCCGCAAAAAACAGATCCCACGGGGAAAACTTATATTTGTCATGAAGAGCGGCCTGCTCCTTCAAGCCAGTGATGTTGTATTCCCATACCCTGAACCCCGGGTTGAAAGTTGGTACCACACTTGCACTCACGTGTGCAATGGCATATCTCTCGCCAAAATCCCCGGATTTTTGCTCACCTTTGATGGCTGCGTAGACGGTTTCACGTAAAGTGTCCATGTACAGAACCTTGTTGTGAGGAGTTCCTCCGGAAATGCGGATCTCTTCGTCACCAAAGGCCAACAATGCCTCGTCCTCAGAGTCAACACCATCGACCTCTCCAAAAACAGACACAAACTCTGATGCTCTTGTCGAGTCCTTGATGCTCTTGTATGCGGCCTTGCTATCCAAAGGAATGAAGTGGTCGATATTCATATGACCAAACAATCCACCGATGATGACATCACGGTATTCATGAGTCCACACAATATACTTTCTCAAACACGAGACGTCATAGTTCTTGCCGTTAGGTGGAACATGACCCGAGAGCCATACCTTCATGTTACGAGCCCGCATTTCCTTGAGCACATATCCAAGCCATTCGAAAAGTTGGTACCCAGGCTGTTTTCTGGAATCACAGTTGTCCACGAGCGGATTCAGGTCAAATAAATATAAAGTGTTGAGCGACAACACAGCCAAGTGATTTGGAATGACCTCATGGAAGTAGTATGCTCCCTTGTTGAAGATGTGTAGCTGGGCTTGTGGCACAAAGTTCCTCCATATCTTGAACATCTCACGCGTTTGCAACGTGGGGCCAGGCAGGAACAAATTGTGCGGGTAAACATCGTTATTCCCAAGCGACGGTACCAAATCGACGTCCATGTTGCGCATGTTAGAATCGTTCGTGCTTTTGAATGTGTCGTATAACAAGTCGCTAATCTCCTGGTTGAGGTCGAAGATCATCTGTTCGGTGCGGGGGAACCTACGGTCGTTGTCATGTCTCACATTATCTCCCGTCCAAACAATGAAATCAATTTTGTCACGCAAGTTGTCATCTATCCACTTAATTGTATCCTTCACGAGTACCATGGGTGCATCACATCCCAATATTGCGTCTCCATACTTGCTTGCGCCTTTGCCTGACGACAGTATTTTTCCAAAGTGGCATTGTTGGTCAATGCTGGAACCTTCAATATAGTATGGGTCCGGGTGTAAGTCCGTCAAATGAAGAAAACGACCCTGAATCACTTGCTCGTGCACAGCACCATCAATTTTAGTGGTGACTCTCACAGGGGTTTTGTGGGTAAGTCCCAATTTCTTAAGCTCATCTTTTTGTTGAGTGGTGAGAGAAACTTCCGCCGTTTGAACGAAAGAATTGGTCAATATCGCGTTCTTATCGTAGTTCAACAATAATGAAGCACTGCAGATGATAATCACAAGCACAGCTAGAACACCCAGCAGTGAAATACCGGGTTTGCTCATCTGTTGGATAATTCAAAGTCTTTTCCGAATGGAATTTAGTGTGCACGTGGTCTGCGTTATTGTTAATATGGGGTAGTTGCGGTGCAGCAATTGGTGAAGTCTTATAGACGTACATTTGCGGAGATAATTAAAGAGAGGCCACCAATAGTTACATTATTGTCGTATTGATTTCCTACCTTGTTACAATTGACTTGTACTTCGTTGTAGTTTTCTTGTACTCCGTTATGGTTCTTTGCTTTTTGTGCAAGTGCTCGTAATTTTGTCAAGGCTCCAACAGGCTTAGTATCAGACGACTTAAATCAACTTTGTCTTTAACCCTGGCATATTTGAGCTTCTTGTTTGTATTCCTGTATTGCGAAGGAAATAGAGCACGACGGGTCTCCGCCTAAGCAAGAGGCTGCTTGTTTGGTTCGAATGACTTACATTTAGAATATTGGGAACTATCAGTGAACTGGTTTGCAACGATTTTTCAAATCCTGCTTATGCAATTGTAGAACATAAGCTCAATCATTGATGGATGATCTTCTGATTTATGTATTACTACGATTACAATTGATGGTATATGGTTGCCACAGAGTTTTTATTCATGATTTTTTGTAATTTTTGCAGCAAAAATGAATACACACCAAAGCACAACAAAAGCATGCTTTAGAGATAACAGCGTGTCTATGACTTGTTTACATCTCGAAGACTAAAGCATCGCGATGCCTATTATTGTAAAATATCAAACGCGAAATAACAAACTGTCAAGTTATTCATGTGTCAAGCCTATTGTCAACCCAGCCTATTGTGACATTATTTTAGTTAACCTCGGTTTATGGCTTTCTAGCCCATTAACTCAGTCATTCTATCTTAATTGATACTACTAACCAGATCCACGCAGACTTTCTCTAAATTGCTGCTCACGTTTGTGCAAACGACGCGCCTGTTTCGACCCTTAACCCTGAACCAACCCTCGCTAAAGTGGATACCTAACCATCGCGTTCTACGTGTTCCTTCGCTAGGGACAACATTTTTGTACCGCGATCGTTAAGCCTAGTCGAATGTTATAGGCGCTCTACATTTGTGCTGGGCTATTACGCCAGCAGAGAAAGAATGTGCCTCGAAATGGATATTCTTTTACTAGGCTTCGCTGACGTCAAAAAAAAGACTTGGTAAAGTGGTCATACTTCCACGCTGTTCAACTGGCTGAGAATGGCGCATGATGTATAGAGTATCCTAGACTCCTGCCGACGATACCACAGCTCCTGGTTACCAGGACACACTAAAGGAAACTTAATTACCGAAAAAGGAAAGAATTGCTTTGTGATTTTTCACTTATTCTAGATGCGAACGCGAAGACGCGAAAAAAATTGCCCTCCTTGACATTTTTTCGCAAAATGTAAACATCAACCGTGAAAACATCAACATTAGAAATCAATTTTCCAAATGCAGTGCACTAATTGCAATCGAAGACACGGTTGCAGAAATAATAGCCTATCCTAATGAGCAGCAAATTAGAAATAATTGCCGTTTTGGACAAACCTTTTTATTTTGTACCGCGGGATCGACGATCCCCTGACAATATACTGCGCTTTTTTTACAAAACCGTTAAATTGAGCGCGACTTCATGTCAACACTGCAATAATTTGTAAATTATCGCTGCATTTATATGATGTACATGGTCCCATAACTGGTAAAATTAAAAGCAGCAATTATAAATACTTTGCATATCCCTGAACGCAAAAACCAAACTACAAAGTTTCCACTCCCACAATCCTTTAAACTAGTCACTCATTATGTTTGTTCAAACACCCAAGAGACCCACTCTCCCTTCGACACCCTCGCATACCAGACCCTGCCTTCCTCCATTGTCGTCGTTGCTCAATTCACTGTTTAAGTTACCCTCAATCCTGGATGTTTACAGAGGACCATATCCAACTCCAACTGCGACACTGACTCCATCGGAGAGAAAACACAACGAAACACCCATCGCCGAAGCAAAGAAGAGAAAGTCAGAGGACAAGGCGTACGCCTTCATCTCGCATTCCCCTGCCACATTCCCTTCCCAAGAACCACTGATCGACAATGCACCATTAGCTCGCCGCAAGCGCAGAAGAACTTCGCCTAACGAGTTGTCGATATTGAACTCAGAGTTCGAGATTGGTTCGACCCCAAACAAGTCGCGCAGATTGGAAATCGCGCAGAAGGTTAATATGACTGAGAAGGCGATTCAGATATGGTTCCAAAATAAGAGACAGAGTTTGCGCAAGCAGAGCTCTCAAGAAAAGGAAGTTACAGAGTTATTGCCTGTTGCACCTCCAATTCACATAGTTGCGCCAACTATTCTGCTGTTACCACCAACACCACTTGGAATTATATCTTCTACTCCTATGAAGCCAAGCATGATTAAATCTCACTCTTATGACGGACCTACACCAACTAAAACCCCTAACACACTGATTCAGGACCCAGATTCACTGGTTGACGACTCTATTTTAGTTCTTAACGAAACGAGGAAAAAGCAGCCTACTTTCCTCAATTCCAATACCACTTCTACCATGACTTTCAAGTTGATGCCAAACAACTCATCCAAGGTAAAAGAGAAGTTGGCCGCAGTAAATGACAAGGAAAACCAAACTAATGCATCCAAGATTGAGTCGAGATCAGTGTCCGGCGACCGTCAACCTTTGGGTAGGCTCAGCATCAACAAACCAAAGGAGGGTATTGTTGTGGAAAACTTATTAAGTTTGAGAAGCGGGTCTTGGTCATAATTTATAGAACTAATTAACGAAGTAACGAAAGAGTGTAGACTACTGTTTAGTAAGGGAGGAAGATGAGAATTGATATAGACCTACATCTTTATAAGAGCAGAGTACTGGTTAGTAAGGTAGGATGATGAGGATTGATATACATCTTTAAATCTTTAATATAGTTGAGTAAAATTTAGTACGGTAGGAATGTGTGCTTGGAGATTTCGATAGCTAGAGTGGTCGAAAGTCGAAACTTGAGTTGGTCGACTATACTGTAACTTGGCTGGCGTTTCCATTCTAAAGGGAGGCTTGAATCGATTCGCTACAATACAAAAGTTTTGGTAACAGGTTGGAGAGTAGGCTCTTGTAATAATTACTCCTAGATAGTGGGCTTATTATTGAATTAGAACTAATCCATCGTACGCACAATAAGTTGTATTTACCAAGTCCAAATGCTATTGCTTCATATGGTGATTTCTGACTGGAAAACACATATTCGCGTACCCTGCGTAACTGCTTCAAAACCTCGCTTCTATCCTGAAAAAATTGCATTGAAAACTTGACAACGTACCGGTACGTAAGCTGAGCAATTCAACCAATCTTTAGTCATCCAAGTTGTTGTTGATGAGGATAGGTATATCATTCAATGCTTAATAACTATAGCTAATCCTTGAATGCTCCAAATCCTTAACGACTTCTCTCATATAATTCTCGTAGTAATCCAAAAGCCAAGGCTAATTAAGTCAAGATAACAAACTTTACAAAACTCATACCTACGCTCAAATTCTACAGCTTCGTACAACTATGATATATTAAATTACATGAGCATGAACACTAAATGCACGCACCAGCAAATAATTCAATAAAATTAACGACCACGAGAAGTGGTCTTGGTGTGCTGACCTCTAACCTTGAGACCCCAGAAGTGTCTGATACCACGGTGAGATCTGATCTTCTTCAATCTCTCCAAGTCATCTCTCAACTTGGACTCCAAGTTGTTGGCCAAGACGTGGTAGTCCTTACCGTCGACCTGGTCCTTCTGTCTGTTCAAGAACCAAGCTGGGATCTTGTAGTTGGTTGGGTTCTGCATGATGGTGACGACTCTCTCCAATTCTTCCTGGGTCAACTCACCGGCACGCTTCTGCAAGTCAATGTCAGCCTTCTTGCAGACCAAGTTAGAGTATCTGCGACCGACACCTCTGATCTTGGTCAAAGCGTACATGATCTTGATTCTGCCATCGATGTTGGTGTTCAACAAACGCAAAATGTGCTGGAATGAACCTTCTTCAGAAACGACTAACGACATCTTGACTTGTTCCTATAGTACTATCACAAATAAAAATTCAAAAGGTCTTTAGAAAAATGAACAGTATTGAAATTTTTTCCCGTGCGGTGCAAGCAAAATTTTCTGGGTGTGCATATGAGAAAAACAGAAGCCCTAAGGCACTGCACGTGAATTAGGGCTACCTTCCCTTTTGGGATATAGCGATATGGGGGAAGCAGGACCAGAATTGCAGCCATAGCAATGACAGTTCGAGCAAAGTGCTCGAGCAGAAGAGATATATCATAGCGTAAAATGTATTGTTAATATATGGTAGTCTTCTGTATTAGTAAATGTAAAGCCACAAGTTGTTCTTGTTTTATGTTCATATTAAGCCTCTATCAGTTCAAGCTGTAGGTTTTGAGGACTTTTCTGTGAAGACAGTAAAGCTTGAGGCCTTTTTGCAATGAGAGTAAGGTTTCAGCTCTTTTTGTAATGTATGCGAAGTTAGTTTTGACTCTTATTTGTAATAGTATAATGTTTCTTAACTTCTTATTAGTATTAGCGTAAAGCAAGTTGTAAGCTATCAACATAGAAAGCTGATGAGATCTCAGTGATTAGTAGCTCCTCATAGCATCTTCATACCTTTCAATATGCGTACAAGTTTTGAAACAACACTATTATCGAGATCTGAACAAAGCACTGAATTGTACATAGCCATCCACTACAACACTACACCTCTTCCTATTATCTCATTACTATTTACACTTAAATGCTATGCTTCCCAATGAACCACTGCAATGCAGGCAACTCAATGAAAACTCTGTTGGCCTTCAAAATGTCCCTGACCTCCACGGCCTCCTTGATCAACACATCGGCACGCTTACCCGCCCACTCGGTAGAGTTGAGCAAGTTGTCCCTCTGAACATCTGTTATGAACAACATGTTCAACTTCTGTAAGTCGTGCTGCTTCACAAACTGTTTACTAGCAGCCTGGAAAGGGTACTCGAAATCGACTATCAGGTCTCCGCCAATGATGTTCAACCTTCCGTTTCTATAGTGCTCTGCAAATGCGTTCTGGAATGCCTTTGAGTAGATCTTGTTTGGCAATTCGGTAGACCAATCGTGACCAGCCTTGATTCCATGTGCTTTAAGACCATTGTCTTTGGTTGGGGAGTTGGCATCACCAGTTCTAGCGCGTCCACTGCCCTTTTGGGGAAACAACTTTCTGTTGGAGAACGGCTTGTCGCCCTTTGTAGGTACGTTACCTGACCCAACTCTGGCTTTGTCAGCTTCGTAGACAACTGCGCTCCATAAGAAATCTCTTCTCAATGGTCCATCAAAGAAGTCTGCAGGAAGTGGAAGGAAGGATGTGGGCTCCAACGAAGGGAATGCACGGACAGACGCCAACGTATACTTCGGTGGCTGGGCCACCTTGAACACGTCGGTGGCCATGCGACGGATAGACTGTTTGAGCATGGTTGTACGTGAAATTTTTATTGGTTACTACACGAAAAGAGAAATGGAATGAAGAGATATAGTGAATAGTAGGAGTACTTGTTTTGTGAGGGTAGGTGAGGATGACGTATTAGAGAAAGTATGAAACAGCTTATAGAATGCGCCAAGGCGTGGTTTATATCTGTTTGCAGTAAAATTAAGAGGACTTCGTAGGGGTTATGGTAGTTTGATGTTGGTCGATCAATTACTTGAGTTCTTTAGTCTTACGTACTTTAATGGGTTTTCCTGTGTTTCGGCTATTGACGAGCTCCATAGATTTCCAAGGCAAAGGTATCCGGGAACTGAGTTCAGTTGGATAAGCGTTCAAACACGTATTGCTGCAAAAAAAGGTTGTTTAGTATTGGTAGAATTGTGTGTGAATGGTTACAGCTGATGAAAGTTGTTGACTGGGGACAAGAAGTATTGTACCTGATATATTTCCATAAGTTGGTTCATTAAGAGCCATATCTGATAAATATTTATAAATACTTCAAAGAGAGTTATAAGTGAGTGTTCAGCAAATCCATAGAACCACTAAGCCTATATTTCGTTTTCAGATAATTAAGCAACACGTTGGGGATAACGTTTCCTTAGCCAGTTACTTTATCTTATAAATTGCAGTGGTTAAAGAAGGAAAAAGCCTGAAGTATTGGTAAGGTTCTTCAAGGGCACAGACTTCGTATTGCTCAAGATATATAGTCTTGATATCAACCAAAAACTGTTATTATTCTCTTTCTATGTTTAAAACGGGAAATACATTGACAACAGATTTGCCATATCCCAAAAGTAATTGAGTTCTAAACCTTTTTGTATGAATGGCTGCAAAATTTGTTATTCCCATAATGAAGTATAAAAACCGACTAAAAAATCGGGTCCCTAAGTATTCAATCATCCGAGGATATCTCTTTATTTCACAAAGCAATATTTGTAAATGAACAGTATCATCCCACTACTGACAACCCCAATAACAACTTCACTCCCCTAAAAACCTTACTTGTAAAGTGAATCGCACACTTTCATTGTGTTCTACCGAACTGATATCTTTGTATTTTCCTACTTAGAATCATGTGGCTGCTCGTGACCCTCGTCATCGCTTCCGATCACAAAGTCTTCAGTCCCTTCTCTGTCTTCGGTCGCATCCAATTCAATATCCTCGTATCCAACCGGCGCATAACGACCCCTGTTATCAATGCCCTTCAACTTGTCTAGAGTCTTTGACAAGAAACCCTGGCTCTTTTGTCTTTGAAACTCTGGATCCTCATCCTGAAAACGCCTCAACTGGTCGGCCCATTGCACATTCTTCTTCTTGCCAGTACTAGGGCTAGATTTGATGATCGAAGGAGAACGAGCTGTGAATGCCAGATAGATCAAGTATACACCAAAAATACCAACGAATAGTGCCACAACAAGAATCACCCTATCGATTCTCGAAGGAGGTGGAGGGTGGTGACCATGTTCAGGTCTTTGTGGATCTTCAGAATCAGATCCTTGCTCCTCTTCCTGTTCTTCAGGGTTTTCTTGGCCTTCCTCCTGTTCCTCTGGCTTTTCCTCTGGTTTCTCCTCTGGCTTTTCCTCTGGCTTTTCCCCCTGTTCCTCTGGCTTTTCCTCTGGCTTTTCCTCCTGTTCCTCTGGCTTTTCCTCTGGCTTCTCCTCTGGCTTCTTTTCTCTCTCGTACCTTTCACCGATAGAATATGTGACCCACTCTGGAGTCTCTCCGTCTCTCTTATCGTAGTTACCCACCAATAAGTCGATCAAAGCTCTCAGAATCTCAGGCTTATCGTAAGGAACCATGTGACTTGCATCAAAAACATTGATAAAGGTTAAGTTGCGTTCAGTCTTCACATATCCCGCATCTTCCGCGTTGTGCTTCCAGTTTGCAACCTTCAAGTCCTCCGAGAACCCTTTTTGCCCATTCCAAGTCATCTTTTTAATGAAGCTCTCGGTTCCGAGGTAGTTGCATATAATATCCCTGTTACCATTGAACAAAATGATGGGCACCTCCTCCAACAATTCAGGCAACAAGTGCACCGAAGGCACGGAGTTCAATGCCTTGAGATGTGAATGGACTTTTCCCGCACACTCGCGCCATTTCTTGTGTGTCTTCAAGTTAAGCCCTCCCATGACACTCTCTTCACGTAAAAACGGTGTAACATATTGCAATTCACTGGGCCAGTTCATACCACACGACGGGTAGCTGTCCAACAAAGTGTAGTCGTACATGTTGATGCACAGGGAGCGTTGAGAGCCATCCTGCCCTGAAGTGGCTTCCAAAAGCATACCCAATACCAGCTCACAAGTCGAAGTTTCAATTTCAATAGGATGTGGGGCACCATCAGTAATTGCGTCGATTTGGTTGACAATTTTCTGGCACTTCTCATGCTGGCGCAAAATGGAAGCCCACTTGGGGTTGCTCGAATCAATCAAACCCGCTTGGACAAAGAATGGAACATAAGATAAACTCTGCTCGTTGGGAGATATCCAACCATTTCCAATAATAAGGCTCTTCAAATCAATCTTTGCTTCGTGTTTCTTGTTGTATGCTAGTACAGCCCTCGCAATATAGGGGATGTACTGACCTGCGAAACTTTCCCCTCCAATGTAGATTTCATTCAGACGGTCCTCAGGGAACAACTCAAAGTACTTCTCAAGGAAAACAACGAAAGAAAACGCAACTTCATCTAATTCCAGGGCGTAAACGTCTCCGTAGCTGAAACCGGTACCCTGAGGCTGGTCTACAAACACAATATCCATGAGTTTATGCCATGACCCATTGTTGTAGACAACTTCTTCGTCTTTGTTCACACGAAATGGGCCCAACTCCAACAACGCTCCATCCATCAGAGAGCAACCTGGTCCTCCGTTGAGCCAGAACATGGTCTTTCCAGAGTTTTCAGGGAGCCTCTTGAGATTGTCCGCGTATTTCCAAAAGAAGTAGTTGGTGTTGTTCTCGGGGAAAAGCTCGATTTGGCCCGAGAACATGAGTGGAATATCGTCAATCGCGATGTTTTCGTGCATTCCAGGAAGTGATGTGACCATGAATTCTTCGCGTGTGCCTCCTCTCTTTGGAGGCAAGGCGTATGCAAGCGCTGTGAACGCCACGAGTGCTAGGTTGTGAACCAACATCAATTTCCGTTACGCTCCGCGTGTTGGTCTTGTATTTTGCAAATAAGGTTGGTGTGGTTGTAACAGGTACACCTATAGTGAATGATTGTTGGTGTTTAAAGGAGGCGTTTTCGTTATGTAAGCGATAAAAAAGAACTCTATATGAGATCTTGAGTGACGAAATCAGGAAAGAGCAAACTGAGTAAAAAAAGTAGAGGACCAAGTGATGATAATAATAGCTAGATAAGTCAGAGAAAAGCGACCGGTGTTAATTGTGAGTAATACCTAGATCTTTAAATGACAAAGTCGCCTCATTCAGCTAACTCAACAAATTTAACAAGAGAATGAATTCACAATTGTCATGTTCATACCGTAAGGTGATGTGAGTTGTCCCGCACTCATTAAGACTTATTTCACGTTCTGCTTCCCAAGACGTTACACTCGGCCGAATTTCCATATTCTGTAGAAAAGCTTCCAAAATTGAAGTTTACATAATACAAAAGTATGTAAGCAATATGTATAGTAACAAAAACAATTACTTAGCGCGTCATTATGGCTATACCTGGTGCTTAGTTGACCTAGCTCTAGTTCACAAACAGTCCAGATCTACTTGCATATCCACTTAATTCAATGGCTCCACGTGCCAGATGTTCTCAGCGTATTCGTCAATGCATCTGTCACTACTGAAGAAGCCCATGTTGGCAACACTCAAAACAGACTTCTTGACCCACCTCTCCAAGTGATCTTGGTCGGTGGCGTCACCACCGTGGTGTCCGTACACTTTCTCCAACTTGACATGTGCTTTCAAAAACAACTCAAAGTCGTCACTCACCAAGTAGTGGTCGCCGTGGTAACGAATACTGTCGATAAGAGAACGGTATTCGTCCGCATTGCCAAAGAGGCCGCTTTCGATCGCACCAAACACCTTCGATAACGACTCAGGAACCTGTACACCATCGTAATAGTGCTTGTGTCTCAAGTCTTCGACGGACTCGGCCAAGTTACCAAACAAGAAGATGTTTTCTTCGCCAATCTCACGAGTAATCTCAACGTTGGCACCGTCAACGGTACCAATGATCAACCCTCCGTTCAAGGCAAACTTCATGTTGGAAGTACCACTAGCCTCGGTACCCGCGGTCGAGATGTGGTTAGACAAGTCGGAACCCGGCGTAATAATCTCGGCCTTCGAAACATTGTAGTCCGGGATGAAAACCACTTTGAGCAAGTCACCAATCTCTGGGTCGTTGTTGACAACTTCACCAACCTTATTGACCAAGTGGATGATGGTCTTTGCCATGTAGTAGCCAGGGGCGGCCTTTCCACCGAAGATCGATGCCTTAGGGATAAAGTGATGCAACTTGATCTCATCGATAGAAACTCCCTCCAGAAGGAGCTCCTTGATACGAAGGTAACGGTAGATAACTGCAAAAATGTTGAGCTGCTGTCTCTTGTACTCGTGAATTCTCTTAACTTGAACATCAAAAAGCACATTGGGGTCGATGATGACACCAGTCTCCTGCTTGACCAATTCAGCAAGACGACGCTTGTTGTCCAACTTGATGTTATCCCATTGCACCAAAAAGTCTTTGTCGTCCACAAACTTCTCTAACTTCTTCAACTGGCCCAAGTTAGTGAGGTAGTTGTATTCAGGGTCCTCCAACTTTTCACTGATCAACTTGGCCAACTTGGGGTTAGCCTGGCGCAACCATCTACGTGGGGTGACACCGTTGGTAACGTTGGTGAACTTGTTCTCGCCAAACACCTTGACAAAGTCCTTGAAGATGGTTGTCTTGATCAACTCGGAGTGGAGTTCGGCAACACCGTTGACCTTATGCGAACCAATGATGGCAAGGTATGCCATGCGCACTGATTTGGGGTTGTTCTCCTCAATAATGGAAACACGACCCAAAAGATCACGGTCATCAGGGAACCGGTGCTCCACATCTTTCAAGAAAAAGAAGTTGATGTCGTAGATGATCTCCATGTGACGTGGCAACATGTTGCTCACAAGATCAACAGGCCACTTTTCAAGAGCCTCTGTCATCACTGTGTGGTTGGTGTACGCAAAAACCTTGGTCACAATCAGCCAGGCGTGGTCCCATTCTAAGCCTTCAAGGTCAACAAGAATTCTCTGGAGCTCCACAATGGCCAATGTGGGGTGCGTGTCATTCAACTGGATGGCAGTTTGGTCGGCAAACTTGTCCCACTGCAGCTTGTGCAGCTTTTTAAAACGGCGCACGATATCGTGGAGCGAGGCAGCGACCCAGAAGTACTGCTGCTTCAAACGAAGGGCTTTACCGCTGTCAAAGTTGTCGTTTGGGTACAACACCGCGGTGATGGACTCTGCAGCCTGCTGTGATGCCACAGACTGCTCATAGTTTCCGGCATTGAACTTGCTGAAGTCAAACTCGTGGGTGGGCTTGGCGTTCCAGAGGCGCAAGTTGTTGGTGTTCTCGGTGTTGTAGCCCGGAATTGGGAAGTCTGCCGCGACTGCCAACACACGCTCTCCACCTGCCCATACCTTGCGTGGCTTACCCGTGCTCTGGTCATAGTCCTCGTATACATAGCCGTGGAAATCGACTGGAATCTGGATTTCCTGACGGTCAATTTCCCATGGGTTGGCGTGCTTGAGCCAGTAGTCAGGCGCCTCGACTTGGTAACCATCGATGATCTTCTGCTGGAAGATACCATATTGGTAGTTGAGACCGTATCCCCAACCGGAGTAGTTCTTCAGTGAGAGCGAGTCGACAAAACACGCCGCAAGACGGCCCAAACCACCGTTTCCGAGAGCTGCATCTGGCTCCTGGTTCAAAATATCCTCCAAATTGAAACCAAGCTCTGAGAGTGACTTGTCGACAGTGTCGCGTGCTTTCAAATTGATCACGGCGTTGTCCATGGCTCTTCCCATAAGAAACTCCAAAGAGAGGTAGTACACACGCTTGCCGTCGTGGATGGTCTGACGCTGTTGGGTGTTAGCCCAGTCGACGAGAAGAGCATCACGCACAGTGTTCAGCGCCGCCTGGTAGGCACCGAGGTTGTCACAATTGTACATATTACGTGCAATGGTGGTCTCGACATGGCGCACAAAGTTCTCCTCAAAGTTCTCGGTGTCGATGACCGAGGACTCATTGGCTGCACTGCCGTCAAAGGCCTTGAGCTGCGAGTATCTCTTCCAGATATTTTTGGCAGATTCGGGAATCGAAGCATCAAGTGCGACAATCTGGTTTGGTGTAAAGCCGGTGTTGGTGCGCTTGAGCTTTGGCTGCGGCATTTCAGAGGGGGTTGGGTAGTCAGTCATATTGGAATAAGTTATTAACTGTAATCAATTGGTGTAATCAATGGCTAACGGCTAATCAATTGTAGTAATGGTTGACGAATCAATTGGTTAATCAATAGCTGTAGTGAAGGCAGTCAATTGAGGATAAACAAAGGCTTTATCCGTGAACGTTAAGGTCAATCCAAATGTATATACAACACGTATATACTGTTAATTCAATGACTGCGTTTAAGTAGTGTGAATTGGGGGTTAATTTGTTGCAAAATGCGCTGTTTATATACCACAAAATGTTGGGAAGAAATAGTTCACGTAAAACACCAGACGAAATCATGTAAGGGGTTGCAATTAAAGTTTCTAGAACAACATCATAAACCAATCTTCATCAATGCTACATGCGGCCTATTCCTAGTCTCATACGGACACCTCGTGGGCTGATCGCAACTCCGAGCCGATCGCGGTACTGTGGGAGCAAACCTATTTTCGGGGTTTTGTGGTACACCTCCGTATCGGTATCACCTGAGTGCGGAAGTAGCGGAGAATAAATAATGAAGAGAGGTGAAAGTGGGTTGGGAACCAATCTTCTGACTTAAGGACGAGTAGCGAACTTTGACGAAAGGGAAAGCAGGGAGGGAGAGTCTGAACGCCCAAAGAGTGATATAACTAGCTGGATACGGCCAATACAGCAAATAACACAAACCCGATAGAAGGTGGGGCAATATGTAAGAAGCATTTCGGAATAATAGGAGGTAATCATTCCTGGATGAAGTACGTCCAAGGTTGCACAAAGTATACTTCCAGGCAACTTCCGTTTTAGGAGGAAATTACGGAGTCAGTAGGAGCAGAAGAAGGTGGTTGGGTGCTCTGAGAAACCAGTAATAGAAGGGATGCGGATGCATGTGGGCTGAATATTTAATTGCCTCACATAAAGAATGCGAACCATATTGTACGAAAGCGGGCGGTAATTGTGCAGGATTGTCGATCCTGGAGTGCATTTAGATTGGTCTTAACCTGGGTCGATTGACTAGGGGTGGAAGTTTGGATAATTGCGATGAAGATACAGTCTTATATGTTGATGAGGTTAAGTCAAGGGTATTGTGGCTCTATGGACAAAGGGCGAGAGGAGAAATGATGAGACATGGGTTGTGAAGCGATAGTCTGTTGAGGCATGGACTGATTGATTAGTTTCTAAGCTGATTTATTGATAAGATGGTTTTGTTATTCTATGGATGATCTGACACTTCTATCGAATAGCAGTAGGCTATAGCAAAGATCTGATCTCGTTGCCATCGATGTAGATATTTTCATTTATTCATGCATCTCTTCGTATTCAAGCATCTCTTGATTATCCCCCTCTTCATGCGTTTAATCTGTCCCCTCTTATTGTGGCAATCTCTTACATAGGTCAGCCATTTATTAATTCATCTATTAATCACATCCATGCCACATCCAACCTAACACCATGCACTCTTTCAATGGCCCCATAAGCTCGCTCAACCTCATACCCCGCACAACGTTTTGCATCGCCACATGTGCAACGGAAGGCGCAATCCACATCCACGACCTTGCCACACAAACTACGTCGACTTTCCTGCGCAGTTGGCGCAGCGCGTACGCAATAGACTGCCTAGCAGTGGCTCAGGACTCGGACTTCTTCGTTGCAGGATCAAAAGACAGCTTATGCTACTACGACTTGGTGACCAGAAAGGAAACCTTCTACCACAGAACAAACGACAAGCCACTTGGAGTCACCATCCTCAACAACCTGCTATCTGCAGTCGTGGGAACAGGGCATCGCTTGAAGATATTCGACTTGCGCAACAGAGAACAGAGAACCCCCGTCTTTACGTTGAACTTGGGCTTGGACAACTTGAACTGTGTCAAAGAGTACAACCAGTTGATTTCAGTGGGAAGTAGTGACGGGTCGGTGTACACTGTCGATTTGCGGAACAACGCCGTGGTGAGCGAAAAACTAACACGTGCGGCAGTGAACTCGGTGGACATGATGGGTGATATAACCGTAGTGAGTGCTAGCGATGGAGTGGTGAGTACTTACGAGAGAAGATCTGGGATGTTGCCTTGTAGCACTAAGGATGTTTTCGTCGTTGGGGGAGAGAATCGTGACAGCAGTGATTGTAAGACCAGCAGTGCGTGTGTATTATTTCCCAAGTGCTCAGCAAATACCGACAATTCAGCCAGTTATAAACTCAATGCGGTGTTTATGGGATCACACTACATTGCTAATGGTACTGATTGTGGAGTAGTTGAGGTCAGGACTGCAAAAAACTTGAACTTGTTCAAGACTTTTGTGGCAGGGAAGGGTGTGACGTCTTGTGTTGTTTATGATGAGCCAGGGAACAGAGTAGTTTGTGCTAGCGGTGGATTTATACATCTGTGGGAGGGGGCTGTATAGAGAAGAGAAATGGGGTAGGAGTATAAATAGATAAAACACACCGGAGTATAGGTAGATTTATGGGACTTAGGGGAACAAGTGGTTCGAAGGGGAATTATTGGGGAGTAGCCGAAGTCGATGTAATTAAGTTGGATAAGTAGTTGAGTCGGTATGTGGATGAGTCGGTACGTAGTTGAGCAGCCGTGGAGGTGGGAATTAATTTGAATAAGTAAATGGCGTATAGACTATCAAATTCCGTACTAAATAGTCTTTTTACAGTGAACCTTCAATGGCTGCAAAAAAACAAACCCTAGAATCACCGGCATAACCACAAATACAAGAGAAAGTCCAGAACCACAATTAAGAAAGCATTAAATGACCAGAAGAGTGATTAACATCTACAAATTCCCCAGCTTGATTTAGTTTTCCCTTTGGCTTTTCCCCACGCAAGCTCAACAAAATGCAAACCCACTTCCAGACTAAACAAAACCAATCAACTAGTCTAGTACAACTACACCCCCATGAACTCTAACTCCCACAAGGCATTCCCCAGCACGACCCAGAAATCCTTCCCTATTCTTCCCCTTGCTATATACAGGAATAGCTCAGAGAGGTACTTTGGTACCACCCAGCAATACTCTTTATTAATTCAGTTCAACATTCAGCCTTCGTTTTGCAGTGCATTAATCGCTTCACCAAATACCCACCAGTCTTCATTTTCAGCTCGCTTTTCTCCAACTCCACTTCTTCAATGGATTAAACTTTTGAAAAATCACTTTTCATGCCCTCGCAAACAACCCCGTTCGACCCCACACCAACGTCAATAGTGCTTGCCAAGGTAAAAGGGTACCCACCGTGGCCTGCCATGGTACTCGAAGAGTCCATATTGCCCCCACACATCCTAAACAAGAGGCCTAAGTCTAAGAGCAAAAAACCAAACACAAGGTCCATCCCAGTCCGCTTCTTCAGCGACGACACATACATATGGATCAACTCAAGCGATGTCAAACCTTTAGGGAAGGAAATAATCGACGCGTACTTTGAAAGTACGAGCTCTAAACGACGCAAGGACAACATGTTGGAAAGAGCTTACGCGTTGGCACGCGAACCACCACAAATGGACGTGTTTGTGAAGTGGGGGTCCAATCCACCCAGTGCAGAGGAGATTGCCGCAGCGGAAGAGTTGGAAAGAGCAGATGCTTACGAGGAAGAAGGAGAGGAGGAGGAAGAGGAGGAGGATGAAGAGGAAGATGACGAGGAAGATGAACTGGAGTCAGAACAGCCAGCTAAAAAGAAGCCCAAGATCGTGCTCAGACTAGAGGGATATGACTCCGACTGGGGAGATGAACTCAACGAATTTAATGCAGAGCTGGGTGACTTTATTTTCGACTCTAAGGATGAGCAGGATGCGGTGTTCAGCCACACGCACGCTGCAGATGTTCTAGAACGCCATGCAAAATACCTGCAGGAAGTCAATGATTTAAGTGACGCGTTAATTCCGCTTTTGACTGACGAGAGTCCTGATATGGAGGCGAAGAAAGTGGTGCTGTTAGTGGCGAAGGTCAAGAAGGTTTGGCGTGATGCGCCCAAGAGTGTGATTTACCGGACGCCGTTGTTGCGTGCGTTGGTTTTGAGTGCCAGGCGTCCTGTGGAGGACCTGAACGTGGATGTTAAGCGGGCGGTTACCAAGGTTTTGCAGGAGGTTGGGGTGAATATTGATCCTAATGAGAAGGAGGAGGAGGCGGAGGAGGAGGAGGAGATAAAAGAGGAGATAAAAGAGGAGGAGATGAAAGAGGAGGAGACAAAAGAGGAGACTGGGGAGAATGGGAAGAGAGATGATCAGAAGACTGGCGAGGAGAACGAAAATAGCTGAGAGAAGCGCACGGATAAAGAAGGACAAGGGCAAAGAACGCTGAGAGGAGAGCTATGAGAAAAAAATATAATGGTTTGGTCTGGTGAAAAATTAGGTTCTCATTATATAAAATGGACATTTTAGGAAGTAATCTTGGAGTAGTGCTAGACATTTTCGGAACAACCATAGAAGAAGCTCAAGTCCTAATAATCAAACTTATAGTGATTTCTCTAATCGAAATGACGGTACACCACTCGTATTTGGCCTCTTCACGTAGGGTATGATGCGAAATGTTATCATGGGCCAGCTGAATAAATAAATATGCGCACAATCTAAATGATGCACTAGTTTGGGTGCGATTATTTCTCAATGCACACTGTACCGTCTTTGTTTTAATTCCAGCTCTTAAAATCAGTTTCTCCTGAATTGGAAACTACACTCGGGAATTAAGGATAGTCTAGATATGGCTACACAGGTAAAGATTTAGATTTGCTTATTTGCAGCCATTTTTAGGCACCCAAATAAGATTGTTTGTAGTGACACTGAAATGCACACCATCCAGAACTATTCTACGCTACAATTGAGGCCATGCATTTGAGAATCTCAGAGAGCCGTTGGAACCAGGTTGACTACTGAATGTTCGGTATAAAAATGGAGAAAGTATGCTTGATGCAGACGTCAGCTTACAGAGAAGTAATAAACCCTTGTAGAGACATCAAGGCTTGATGTAGACGTGACAAGCTTAACCGAGGAGCGAAAAGCGCCCTACATTGAATGTTTAATCAAGGCATTGAATGCTTCATAAAGACTTTTTATCCTTAATAAAGACGCTTTTGTTACATGATACTTTGAATCCTGCACCAACCTCATAACCCCATCTCTGTATAAAACCTTCCACCATCAAATGACAACCATGCAACGCATTCTCTCTGATTTGATTCTATGTACCACCTAATTTATACTTACATAACCTTCTCTCGATATAGTTCTACTCTTCCCTCTGTCAAGATCAAAACCTAATACTTTTTTAAACTCCCAAGCCTATCCATTCCCAAACTGATAAATCCACTAACCATTTTCATAGAATCCACTACTAAAATTCATTCATCTCCATATTTTAATACCCACACTTAAGCACCCACTGCAATCTCTGTTTCAGTAATCCCTTACAATCACCCGCCCCTCTTTGTGGTTCCCATACCATTTCATATTCGACACAAAACCCAAGTTATGCAGGCAATGTCTTGGCTAGATTTGTAAACTCAAAAAGTCGAAATGGACCCTTGGTGTATCCATCTCCGAAGCCCCGTAGAACGATCAGAAACCGCCCATACCTTAGTCGGCACTGTAAAAACATATACGGGCACCCATAGAAACACCCAGGAAACCCGGTTGCCATTTTTTCACGTCCTTATCACTGTCTTACTAATTCCGTAATTAAGGGATGTAAAATAACAGAAGACTCAACACCCACGGCAAACATAGCACTCAAATACAAGAACTTCGAGATGGGTCAACAGGCTAACATATAAAAACCTAAGTAGGGGCAATCACAGCAGTCCATATTACCATCATAACCCCCTAAATAACAGTTTCCACGTGTATGTGTATGCAGGTAACTCTCAGACCGCGTAAAGATCAGCCTGTCTCACTACAGCAATTCCAAATGTAGTAAAAAGTCCTCTTCCGAAAAATTAAAAATTCAACTTTGTAATTCTTTTTTCAAAACACAACTACAGAACCAACAGTACGTATTGAACATATGACCCGATGATTCTGTTGTGCCACGCAATGGTGTTCTCAATGACCCATTGAAGGCTTCAACGTCCCGCCACGCTTTTCGCCTGATCACATAGCCACAGTCGACCTATCCATTTTTGTCATTTGTTTTTATTCTTCTTTTTTCGCCAACAGTACACTGGCCTTGCCTATTTTGGCCCCCGGTATACCTTCCTATTGCGGTGTCACTCGGAGTACAAGCTGGGTTGGCAGGTGTTTGATGTGCTTGCCCATTAGAACCAAAAATATAGATGTCAGGGGGTGTTGCAATGTGGGGGGCAAATAGGGAGTGGCGACAAAAGAAAAGAGTGGTGATAGACGGTCGGAACGATCAATACTAACCTATAGATGTCTGAAGCCACTGATCCCAAAATGGAGTCCCAGGAACACCACTACGACGGCTCCCATGGCGGAGTCGCCGGTGCTGGCCACGTGGCTGGTGGTGGTGACGACGACGACGATGATGAACCCAGTGGAAAGCAGCAGAAGGAGCGTAGAAAGATTGAAATCAAGTTTATCCAGGATAAGTCGAGGCGCCACATCACCTTCTCCAAGAGAAAGGCGGGAATCATGAAGAAAGCATATGAATTGTCGGTGTTGACAGGCACCCAAGTGCTACTCTTAGTGGTGAGTGAAACGGGTTTGGTGTACACATTCACAACTCCAAAGTTGCAACCATTGGTAACCAAATCCGAGGGTAAGAACTTGATTCAGGCGTGCCTTAATGCCCCAGAAGAGGGCTTGGGCGATGACCAAGGCGAACAGTCGGACGGCAATTCCGGTGATACTCCAGACCAGCTGCCAGCACCTGCTCAGCAGCATGTTTCAGCCCAGCAGCAACAGCAGCAGCAGCATGCTGCTGCGGCTGCCGCTGCGGCACAGGCACATCACAACCAGCAGCAATTGCCTCCTGGAGCTCACATTGCGCATGGAATGCCTTACCCCAACGCGGGGCACCCACAGCAGCCTGGAATGCCTATTCCGCCAAACGCTTACGGAGACTCGCTGGTTTACCAGCAGTACTTCAACAATATGCAAAACGGGAACATACCCAACCAGCAGCCATACCAGTGAACGCTCTAAACTCGCACACTTGTGTGCATTTCACTTCCTCGACGCCGTGTTGTTATTTTATACTGTGTAATATATGATCGAAAGAGATTAGGCTCTTGCTGACTGCGAACTGACAGTGTCAGTGAAGGGAGTAGTAAATTAGAGTCAGTTGAAGAAGTAGGAGATTGGAGTAAGTGGGGTAGGAACCAAGCTGTAAAGGAACTATTAGAATAGAATTCGAGGTCTGCCGGATCAATGAGCTTGAAATGGTTAAGAAAGAGAGTAATTGGGGTTGCTTAAGAAATGCTTGAATTGCCAACGCGACGCTTCAACAGACCAAGTAAGACTTCAGTCGCTTAAGTAATGTTTGGTAAAGAAGAGTAATGTCTCAGACTGAAGACTTCGTAACAACCAAGTGATACAGAGTGAAAACTTTTCGTAATCATGACCCCCGCATCGAAATACTATTTTCTTGTCTCTTCACACAATGCATTTGTCTCTTTACTGATTACCCGAGTGTCTTTACTCTCAATAGAACCAACCTTGTGCCACTGCTTTTATCCTTGTTTCCAAACTGAATGTACATGCTTATCTCTTTAACGAATATTGTCTTTCTCTTTGAATGTAGTATCTTTACTTTTCCTAAACATACTAAAACGTATCATCCCTTCTCAACTTTCCCCATATTACCCCTTAGTCGAAAAATCACTCACCAATTCCAAATTATCAAGCTTTTCAGCCCCTGACTATTTACCTGAAAAATGAATTATAACTCCGCATACCAACTGGGATTGTTAAACCTCCTAGATCGTCATCAGTTAACCTCTCCACAAAATATAGCTAATTCATCCCGTCGTCTCATACATTCTCTTGACTACCTGTGAATTCTCCAAAGCCACCCCGCCCCTCATGCACAGAGCCAACGTCATTCAGCAGAAGCTGGCTGTCGTGGGTAAAATTAGTTCTCACATACATGATTGTTACCCGCAGATAATATAGCTATTTACAATCAATCCATCTGAAACAACTCATCAACACCAAAATAGCCTAACATTTAGCGTTCTAAATTTTAGGGGTGACCACGGCTAGATCATTTAATTCCAGAAAATAGGTGGGGAAACCGGCACTGGTGATGATAACGGCGGAGCAGATGTAGTTGCATTTTGTGATCACATGAAAACAGGGGTTTCGGACTTCCAAACAGATTCAAATACCACATAATAATACATTGACCACAAATACACAGAATTGTCACTATATATGGCACTGACCACAAACCCATCACTTTAACAGAGCAAGAATCTTTCGTCTTGCACCCTAAAAGCGATCATTCTATCTCAAATCTCTTGGATACCCCAACCATATCTCCTTCCCCGCTAGTGGATTTTTCAGACATCTAATTCAGTAATTACCCCGTGATTTTATGCCTTTGCCGAAAACGTTGTTGGTACTGCACAATCTCCACCTACTAGTAGCACATCCTCACTCAAACCAAGCCTCTACGTACAGCCAATGGTTTCTGCAAACATCACCAGGCCTATCATGCCACGAATACCCAGATAGATACAGCCTCCGCATGATCTTTTTGACCAGGGCACATATCTACAACACATCGTATTCGCAGTGTTCGTGGGGAAATCCAGGATTGTAATATTTTTTCGGGAATCACCCCAGAATTCATAACCTGAGGGCCAATCAACGTCCGCTGGCATAGAGGGGATATATAATGGCGTGAGTGCCTATATAATACAGCTATTAGCAGAAAGTGCATCGGGTTATTTCATCGAACCACTGACTAGCCAGATTTAAGTCAGGCCTATACTTTGTATATAAGGTATTCACTTGGGAGAAACGATAATCTCACAAATAACTTTTACTACACATAATAAGCGAGACAAGACAACAAATTACTATTTAAGACAAGAAGTTTCTACTTAAACACGGGGTTTGAAAAATATAGTACTGCTTAAGCCAAAATCCTAAAGACTGCAATACTATCTAATTGTCACCGGGTATTCACAACTGTGTACACACTAGTCTATAAGTTAGTGTCCGATTTTCGGTCATTGCCACTAGATACCTCATTTTTTCACATACAGCGTGAAGTTGCTCCACGACTTGTTTAAAGCCTATTTGCTCCGGACATCAGCCGACGCATTTTGTGACCCCAAAAAAACAGGCCATTTGCAACCGGATAACTCAACCAAATAACTCAACCGCCTTATGCAATCGCATATGCTCCAACCATTTAACATTTCCGGCTCCAACTGGAACCGTCGACCTGGTGAGTCCATATGGGCCGACTCCACACCGGGATGGCGCAGACACCTGTATGATCTGAGCAGACATTCGCTGTTGTTTGAGCACCCGCACGAATTCGGAGCCCCAGTTCAGATGAACCTCCAACATGGGGGCTTTAATGGAGAGAGCCCTTTTATGAGAGTCCAGAATGAGTCTATTAACCAGTCTGAGTTTAGAGGCCAGAATGATTTCATCAGCCAGCCCGACTTCATTAGAGACATTTCTGACCAACACATGAGAGAAGCAAGAGATACTCAAACTCAATGGACTCATGAAAAACTTCAACATGAACATGATATATTTGCTCAGAATGCAGACCACAACGCTCACCAAGATCAATATCAAAAACCAAGAGACCGCCCCAAAAGCCAGGTTTCTCCCCATAATTTCCCTTCTTCGGCCCCCAGAAGACGCACGGTTCTGATGAGTGACGATACCAAAAAAGCTGAACTTCTGGTCGCTGAATACTTTGGACATGATCCGCATGAAAGGGTTCCAGTGACTCTTAAGTACATCGCCTCTGTGTTCCATCGCGAGCTGCAATTTCTCTCCGATGCATATCAACTCCCGAAGTTCCCCATGGAAAAGCAATTACACGCGCTTGAATTGTGCATTGTCGAGTTCAAGGCTGGCCGTATTGACGCTTTCCACTTGCCTAAGGACTCCAGACCCGTTTTTGTGGGTGACTTGGTGATTGTTGAGGCTGACCGCGGGAAAGACTTGGGCCGTATTGCCCAAGTGGGTCTGCGCATAGAAACTTGTCGGATGATCAAGTTACTCCAATTGCAGGATCAGCAGCGTGCTTTGACCGAGGGCACCGAGGAGCTTAGCCTTAAAAACTTCAGCTCGGGTCTGCATTTCGGGGGCTCATCCTCGTTACAGTTCCCCAAGCCCATCATTGGGTTGGCTCTGCAGTCAGATGTCCTGAGCCTTGCGCAGAAGAAGCAGGACGAAGAAAAGGCATGCCGTCTCTGTCTTGCAAAAATCGCGACAGTGACTAATGGCTCTACAACGCTGGACTTGCTTCAGATGAAGTTGGTGGACGCCGAGTATCAGTTTGACCGCAAAAAGCTCATCTTTTACTACTCCACGCTGAAACGTATTGACTTCAGGGAATTGGTCCGTGAGCTTTTCCGCATATACAAAACACGCATATGGATGTGCGCGGTGGTTGGACTCCCATACTCAGAAAAGAAACAAAAACAACGTCAGCACCTTCCGCCATTGAGCTCACCCATAATACTGGCACAGCAGTTTAGTTTTGGAAATTACACCATCAATAACGATATGGCGATTTTGGGGCAGGTCCCCAACATGGCTTATCGTAGGATGTCCCTCGACGATGGTGACCCGCTCCTGAGCATTGAAGAAGTTTCGCTGGAACAATACATGCGGCCAATGATGCAGAAAGCCAGAACCTCTAGTGCACCAGCTTTTGCCAACAACTTTGCACCACAAGGAACTTGGCAACAGCACCAGGTGGGCGAGATGGACGGTTTGATGTTGAAGTCGTTGGTTGACTCTATTGATCATTCATAGAGGTAGATTAGATATGGATTATGTAATGAATAAATGGAAGTAGAACACCAATATAAAAGTTGGTCAAGTATCTTAAGTAAGGTCAAATGGCGACAACTTTGACTTACAGAGGCAAAAAAGTTGAAGCTGTTGGCATGAAGCTGTTTGTGGACGATCCCAGGAATTGATGAGAAAACTAAACCTTTTAGAATTGAGTATTTTTTCACTTCCCAGGTATCCGGTGACATAACCTTTTTTATTTTGTTCACATTGTTGATAATCCAGAACGTGTAAGGTGCCAATGGCCCAAGAGTGCATATAATACGTAGTCCCACCTAGAAGCACAGATGCAAGCGGTGTGGGGTCGACCTACATATCTGACCTATTCCCCTACACATCGGGCTCTGGCCCCGCTCATCTGAGGGGAAGTACTAATTGGTGCTCGACATATGGGACCTACAACATTCCTCATACTCTTTCCCCACACGCTATTTACTATATATTCTGGCTGAAGTACCCCTTCGAATAAACAAGTTAGTTATAAGATCATCCCTGAATCAAGAGTGAATCACCTAACAGAACGTATAGTTTTAATGATACCATTCTCCAACTGCAATCCTTGGCGGACACCAACAATGTTACTTCAGCAAACTTTATATACTTTGGCTGGCCATGGCACTAAGTCGGGCCTTTCTATTTTCAACCTTTCACGTGAAAATTACGTGCTGTACCACTTTTGCACTCGTAGAATTGCTACAATAGCCATCTATTGGATTAGTAAGTGACCAGGTCGGGAATAATTTAGTCAAAATTGGTTTTTATGTGCAGTCTATCTTTCGACTGGCTGCAAAAAATCGCCTCTTTGTGTCCTCATTAAACTTCGAATTGGACGAGCAGTATTTTTCTAAACTCCTCAGTATTTGGCTAAGGAACTGAAAAATTCTACTAATGTGGAAACATGGATTGAACTCATAGATTGTCCAATATAATTTTAGATCAAAATTATCACTTCAAAAGAAACAATTACCTTAAGACTACTTTGTAGAGAAAGCACTTTTCAGAAAAGTCATCGTTGCTTTTCGTTTACTGCTACCACTCAATTATTTTATACCTTATTATATCTTATCTAGTGCGAATCTTTTGTGAGAGAGCCATCTGAAACAGTCTCCAAGTCGCCCTCGAGCTCTGCATCGTATTCCTTCACACCGAAGTGGCCGGTCCAGCCGTTGTCAATTAAATAGTTTTTGAATTTGACATCCTCTTCCATCAAATCTTCATCCTTCAAGTGAGGAATAAAAATGAAAGTGACCAAAACACCCGCCAAACCACAGCAAGCAGCGATGATAAAAGTCCACCTGTCACCCAAATTGGTCTGGATTGGTGTGAAGCACTTAGTACCAACGACTGCACCAACTTTACCGATAGCAGCAGAAAGACCATAGCACGTACCTCTAATTGGAGTTGCGAAGGACTCGGACGAGACCAAACCCATACCATCACCAGGCCCCAAGTTTCCCATTGACATCATCAAACCATAAAGCACAATAAACAAACCAGTTATGGGCTGGACCTTTTCATATGCAATACCAACAATGAGGCCAAAAACAATATACCCCGAGAAACCAATCATGATGGTGTACTTACGGCCAATGATGTCGTTGAGGTACGCACCAACGAAGACACCAGGAAGGGCGAGAACACCAAGCAACAAGTTCCACTCTGCAATCTTCTCAAGGTTGTTTTTCTCTGACTTTGGCAAAACCCCGGAAATAATACCAGCAGAGAAAATACCATTGGGGAAAGTGACGAAATCATAGAGGAACCAAGAAAGACATGTTCCGATGAGACGTGGCCAGTAGTACTTGAGCGCCAACCAGTACGGAGCTCTCTGCTTAATTGCGTTCTTTTTGTACAACTCAGATGTGGCCATTTTCCAACGGAAGTAGAAAACAGATAAGGGCCAGAAGCACCCAATAGCGAACATGGTCCTCCAAAGGGCCTCGAGGTTTGTTTTGGTGATTTTGTTGACAATCAAGAAAATAATCAAGGCGAAAGGTCCACCAAAAGATAACGGCAAGTTAGTAGCCAAAATAAAGGCACCGCCTCTTTTCTTTACCGACTCGTTTGCAGCCTCCGAAGCGGAAACAGAACTCGAAGGATATTCGGCACCAATACCAAAACCAACCACACCTCTTGCGATGATCAACATCCAGAGCATACCCTCAACGGTCTTTCCGTGGGACGCAGCACACAAAGCGGAACCAAGAATCAAAAACACAGATCCGGTCACAATGGACCATTTACGGCCAATGTAGTCAGCTGTGAGGCCGATCGCAACCTGGCCGAAAATGGTCGAGATCAACGAGGCGTTGGAAACGTTCGTTTTCATGTCGTTGGTATACTCGTGTTTGTATAACACCGAAAGGACCTTGTTTAACATGGACATGACGTTGTTCTGGTAACCGTCGGAGATCAAGGCGAACCCAGAACAGAAAATGGTGAAGATGTCCTTCATCAGCGGGCCCTTGCTCAAACGGTCCTTTCTCTCTTCAGCATCATACTTGTAGTGGACTTTTGTTTTGTCGTAGTTGGTGTGGTTGGCGATTTCGTCGGTGGATTCCGCCGAACCTGTTATGGTAACGACTTCTCTGGCCTTTAAGTCAGTCATATATAATACGTCACGGAGTCTTGGCAAAGCTGTCAGAAGCGGCTAAAAGATACTAAAGTGAATTGGACAAATGGATAGGCTTTTATTTTGATTTTAAGTGGACCTTTTATGTCCCATTCCAACGTGCCCCTCATTAATTAGTTCATAGATTAGCTGTTCAACATGTGCATAATAGTCGGCTTAAAGGCACCCTTACAGCAATTTGGAGCAAGCTAAGTAGCCAAGTAGCTAAGAGATGGCCAAGAACTTCATAATCACATCAAGACTCTTCGATGCTTCCAAGCCAAGCGGTTGTATCCATTATTGTTCTAGTAGCGGATAGAATTTACGAGCAGAGTCTTTGTGCCCCACGTGGATTTTAGTGCACAAAAAAGAATTAAGCGACTTGGTCAAAATCGTCGAGTGAATTGAGCCCCGAAATGACTCTGTTCGCAGAACTAATGTTTGTACAGTGTTGAAAAGGCAACGGGGTGCTGAATTAGTGAAGGAATGAATTGGACAAGATATGAAATTCACGACTTGCAGTGCCAGCATGAGGTTCGTAGCCCGTATAATATAGCAAGATGTAGTGGCTTTGTGGACGAAGGCTGCGGGGTTATACTTTGGGGGCTGTTTAGCCTTGTAGCGACTCGATGCGTGACCCCGGGTTTTGAGTGATGGTTTGGGGGTTTTGGGAGACTGATTTGTGCGATATGGTGGATTGTGTGCGGGATATGGTGGATTGTGTTATATGGTGTATTGCAAATTTGTCTATATGGTCGTTCATTTAAGAGCAAATTGGCTTTTCAAGAGTTTCACAATATCCCATCTTATTTAGACGCTCGAGTTACATGCTATAGTCGGAATTGCCATGGTTCTTATGTTATACATAGATCATTCGAATACCAACATATTCGTACCGAATATGGTTCGCGATTGGTATATTAGGCTGCATTTGAGTGATTCAAAGTCAGTCATTCTGCACGTGGATGTTCTGATCTCTAGCACAGTCACTCTTCATCAGTCCATTTATCGTATCCACAAGCAGTCCCTATCAGTCCTTCATTCATACCGAACATTATTCTCACATCAATTTGACAGATTTATGCAGCAGAAACGCACCCATAAATGCACCGCTTTTTGTATTCGACCATAGTCCATTAACACCGTGTAGCCTCTGCATTTTCCCAACCTTTACAGCCCACCACTATATTTGGAACACTTTTGCAGCTCTTCTCCTCTTTCCCCAACATTACTAGTATGTTACATTGCACCCAAAAGCGTTCTTTTTTGATCCTGCATTATTAAACCACACCACTAGTATCTTTCCACATCATTAATGGTTACAAAATTACTTACTTTCGTACTTAGTCAGCCACCTAGTCACCAATTTGCATAGTCCACCCATAGTTACCCAGTTGCACACGTACTCACAGATCCATCCACATTCACAAATTTCTTCCTCTCTCCAATTTACTTTGTTCTTGGCGCTCACGCGACCCAAACCACCCTTCCCTGCTATGGCATTCGCTTCCTCAAGTATACCCATGAAGTGTTGCTCGGCCTTCGTGTCACACCCCCGAGATGGAATACCTCCCCTCACGTGCCACACCAATTTCTTTTAATTAAGCACGGCACTTGAGGCTCAACAAGCCATATATGCAGGAATGCCTTCGGAGGGTATGGATAGCAGAACAAGCGGGGTCTTGATAGAAGGGCAGCTTTTTTGGTGTAGTTTTCAAGGTACGGCGGTGTTCATCTGGTAGAACTCGACACCAGTGGGCTTGTACTGTGTCCTGGTGCTTCTCGCATTCTTTTGGCGTATCCACAGTCATTCAAAAACGACTTGCATTTTGCCTGCATACAAAAACCTAATTTTTACTTTTTGCTATATATGAGATGGGAGCGAATCAAAAATGCCACAGATAAAATTAAGCAAGATTTGATAACTTGATTCCGTATATATTGCTTGATCTACCACATTATTGAGTACGTGAATCACTGTTTATGACTCTTCCATGACCCAGCATGTTATTGATCAACAGAAAACAAAGCACATCCCATGGGCTTGAGGATAAGAAGTACAAGTTGAACCTCACAGGGCTCTTTAAGCGGGTATCGAAGAAGGAGAAGGAGAATGAGGGGTTCAAAGGCTACTACGGGAGAAAGCAGAAGGGAGAAAGTGAAAGTGCCGACACCCTGAACGAAGGAGTCAGTACCGATGTTATCGACCAAAGAGTCAACCAGATCAACCAACAAGTCGGTGGAAGAGTGGACCAGATCAACCAAGAAGTTAATCAGAGGGTTGACAAAATCAACCAGATGAACCAAGAAGCTAGCGCCAGAGCGGACCAAATCGACCGAGAAGTTAGCGAAAGAGCTGACCAAATCAACCATGACGTTAGCGAAACAGCTGACCAAATCAACCAGGAGGTTAATGAAACAGCTGACCAGATCAAACAAAGTGGCCACATTAACCTAAGCAAACAACATGGTCAAATCAACACAATCCACCATATCATGGAGACTCCTCGCAGAATGGACTACCCCGACACACATCTTCCATTTACGCACACAGAAACACCCTTCATAACTGTTCTGGCTAACTACACCACTTCGCCATACGAGGCTGGATACTCGTCATTCACGCTGGAGTGCATTTCGCTTCAGAACAGCGAGATGACGTGCGAAAGTTCACACACCAACATGGCGTCGCCTCTTTCGTTCGTCATGGACGAAAAGCCCAGAGATCTTCGCAACCTACTCGCAGCAAGCAGCCCGCAAACCTGCGAAGAGGAGTTTGTGCTGGATTGCGAGTCCTATACCGAGTCTGATGTGAACTTTGACCCGCACTCCGAGGAAAGCGCAAGGGATTATCGTTACGGTGGATACCACCCTGTGCACAAGGGCGAAACATACTACTCAGTGAGCATACCCAACCGCTCCTACGACATCAAGCGCAAGCTTGGCTGGGGTCACTTTCTGACAGTGTGGCTTGCACGTATATGCGAGGATGGATTGGACACCGACACATTCGTGGCCATCAAATTCGTCAAGCTGAACAAAAACTACCTTGAGGCGGCACAGGACGAAATCCGGATTTTGAAGGCACTTCAGAACCCACTCGAGGATGCCCATCACCTCACCACCTCACACAAGGCCCACTTTGCGTGCGTCGCTCCACAGCAGCAGCGTGGGTATGCACACGTTATGAAGTTGCTCGACGACTTTGAGATCTCGGGGCCAAACGGGCACCACATATGCATGGTTTTCGAGGTTCTCGGAGAGAATGTGCTTAGTTTGATTGGAAGATACAAGAAGTTCCACAGTAATCTTTACAAGGAGTTGAAGGTCCGCCGCGAGAGTGAAGAGAACGAGGCGGAGAGGAATATGTTGGAGAAGTCCAACATAGACAAAAGTTCTTTAACGGAAAAAAACTCCCTCAAGATTCCCATTAAGAATACCAAACACCCTAAAAACCCTCAAATATCTATCGAAACCCAGCCCAAGAACTTCTTCAACAAGTGGGACTCCAAGTCTTTCAAGAAAAGCACCAAGAGCATGTTGTCGCTCGGAATCACCAAGGAAAAGGAGGATGAACCCATCAGTCCTACCCAGGTAACCTCTCCTGCCCCACCTATGAACTTTGTCTCAGAGTCTCTCTCACTGAGCGTAGACTCTGTAGGGGCGCTTCATGCCATGGACCTGGAGCTGCTTCTTCGGGTGATTCAAAAATCCAAGTCTTGTGGTGGAATTCCTCTCAATTTGGTTCGTGTCATAGTCCGCCAGATGTTGACGGCCATGGACTATGTACACCACTGCGGAGTCATTCACACCGACTTGAAGCCTGAGAACATCTTGCTCGACATCAAGATGACTGCAGGCTTGGTGGGTGAACGCAGGTCTACCAAATCGTCCATGCCTCAACTCCTCCGCAACGAGAGCTCGATGTCGCAGGCCACAGCATGCTCTTACAAGCGGAGCAAGAACAGCATTTGCTCAAAATACGACACTCCCATTAGAACATCCAAACCACTTCCATGCTCGCTGTTGGGCAGTGTTGCCTTGGAAGATAGCGCTACTCAACCCGAGGTGCTGATCAAGATTGCCGATTTTGGAAATGCTACTTTTTCGCATGTGCACTTTACGAATCAGATCCAAACTAGACAGTACCGCTCCCCGGAGATCATCCTCAAGTATAAGTCATGGGGTGCGCTGACCGACATGTGGTCGCTTGGGTGTATCATTTTCGAGCTCATCACCGGTGATTTTTTGTTCGACCCGTGCGATGGTAAAGATTTCGACAAGGATGAGGATCACCTTGCGCAGATCATTGAGTTGTTGGGCTCGTATCCGTCGGACGAGTATCTCATTGACTGCAAGCACACTGCGCGTTTCTTCAAGTTGGACCCCAAGTCCAACGAGGTTGTTCTCAAGAACATCGACAACCTCAAGTACTGGAGCTTGAAGGAAGTTTTGGTGGAAAAATACAAGTTTGATAAAAATGACGCGGAGGTGGACATGATTTCCGACTTGATCTTAAAGTGTTTGAGGTTTGACTTGGACGCACGATTTGATTGTCGGTCATTGTTGAAGCACCCGTGGCTTAGGGATGGAGAGAAAAATCCAGATGGAGTTCGTGCAGAGATGTGCGAGATGGAGAATGTGCATGATGATATTCCCGGATTTACAGGGACGTGGGGCGACGATGAAGAGGAGTACTAAAAGCTCTTCGCCGAGTAATAATGGTGATGAGCGATGAATTGAACGAAGGCGAAGAGAAGGAACACAGCATCTCAGTGTGGCAAATGCTCTACTGGAAAATAATCATAACATTGCAAGTCAATGATAATAGGCTTACATATTTCATAACATAGATTGTTTAAAATAATGATAATCCGAATGAAAGGGGATCGATTGAGTGCAGATGAGCCCAATCAAGGGTGATTGAGGGGTTGACCGGAAGCATTCTGTTATAAATGCGATTCTATTTGAGAAATATGGACATGTTGCACATAAGCCTGTGAATGATACAGAGAAAACACGGTACAGTGCGTCAAGTCCCATAATTCCTTGTATTTATTTCTACTTCCAGTATTACTTTATCGCCCACTAGTTTACTTTTAGAAATTCTATCACTGTACAAGTTTGCAAGCAACGAGTTTCATAATTGAGGAGATTATAGGCGATGAAGTTGAAAATTGAAGAAATTAAAAAGTTCGCATAATTGTCACCCTTTTGAAGTTGCTTTATCACTGACCATTTATCATCGAATCTCAAATCCAGGTCACAACATTAATTAGCTCCCAAAACGTGCAGTTTCAAACCGTCCGGGCACTCGCCATCAGAAAAGTCCAAGTACGGGTTGTACTCTGGATCCACAGTTGGATCGCGCACCTTCCTTCCACTCTTAGGCTTATTACTGCTCTTTTCTACCCCTTGCAGTTTAGTTTCAGGTATTCCAGGCTCATTTTTGTTTCTCTCTGCAATTTTGTGAACATCTTGAGTGACATCAACTTTTCTAACACCTTCGGCTGCTTTCTCTTGACTATTGCTTTTATTTTCACCACTAATTGTGATTGCGAGCTCAACATCGGTATCTTTCATCACTTCGCTCCCATTCCTTTTCTCATTCTCCTTGTTCTTCTCATTCTCCTCATTCTCCTTGTTCTCCTCATTCTCCTTCTTTTCTCTATCATCCTTCTTTTCCTTTCCCTCCTTCCTCCGCTTCACCTCATGTGCCAGCCTCATCTTGAACCCATCGTCCTCATCTTCCCAGTCCATACGAACCTTTGCTCTCTTGCGCTTTGTTTCCTGAACAACCTCCTTTGCTTGTAATCCAAAGTAGTCGCACTCCACATCCACGCTTTCGATTCTCGTGGCATGCTCCAGGTCCCGTATGGCCACCAAAGTATACTGCGAGTCCGTCTTTCCAATCAACGTAAAACGGTTATTGTATTGCGGCATTGGGGCTAACGTGATGAAAAACGCGTCCGCAGAGTTCGCATCTTTGGCTTCTTGTAAACAGCCCACCATGGCCCTCTCAGACCATCTTATTCGGCTGTGTATCTCGTTTGGAATGTTATATTGGGCATTTGGGGCTTCTAATTGAAGGCGATCTTCGCCCACATAGAAGTTGAGGTTGTTAAATTGGCCATCAAGACAATTCTGAATGAACTTGCGCGTCAGCTCTGGACACTCTTTACAGTAGAGGTCTATCGTTATAGACCCTTTTGAGGTTTTGAGCGTAATTTTCCCAGAGGTTTCGATAGAAGCCATATTGGTTCGTTATGTATATGTTTGGGTTTGTTGATGATGAGCTATGATCGGGATGCGTGATGACTAATGAGGTTTAGTGATGAGCTAATAAGTGTAACGTGGAACTAGTGCAAACTGATGTGATAAGCTATTGGTAGGACAAGTCTTATGTCAGTGCGGTGTATGAACTGGTTGTAGTAATCCCACCCGATCAAACTGGTATCAAACAAAAAGCTGCAAAAGATTAGAAAAACATATACTCACAACCGACGGTCTTGCAACCGTAAATCGGCTTAAATTCAATGAGTTTTGATTTAGTACAAGATAACACGTCGTTTACAAGACGATGACATTGTGTTTTTGGGGCAAATTACAAGAGACCATTCCATCAAGAGTATAGTTTTTCAGTAAGATCACTATTCTACTCATCTAGCTCAATAATCAACTAGCTACTCTAGTTCTTCAATTTGTTTCTTCTCTTCCTTTAATCAACCGTCACCTCATTCTGCAAATTTGTCATCTTCCTCACTCATCTCGCTTACGAGGTATTGAATACTAATTGTGTACTAAAACTGGCTAAGCAATTCTTTACAGATAGTCGATAATATCGACATCATATCCCACAATACACAATTCCTGTTTTATATTTCCCTTAAATGAGTCTAGATATAACTGTTTCTCATATACTCGCCAACTTACTGTGTTTATCGCACTCGTCCCTTAATTTGTATACCCCCAAATTCATGGTTTCTATCTGGCTCACTAATCCCTCCTGAAAGTGTTACCCTCTTTATACATACACACTATTGCACTGAAATTCCTCAATTACCATGGAAATCAGGTTTTGCTCACTCGCTGCGATCGTTCGCTTAAATTCTGTTTGATTTATTTTGCACTCGCCAGCGAGTGCAAAATAATCATGGCTTCTCTCAAATCCTTCATCAAATCCATCCGCAAAGCCAAAACAATCGCTGACGAACGAGCAGTCGTCCGCAAGGAATCGGCGGCAATTCGTACTGCCTTCCGTGATGCCCAACTAGACCAAACCCAACGCCGAATCAACATATCCAAACTCCTCTACCTTTACATCATGGGCGAAAAGACACACTTTGGACAGGTCGAGTGCCTCAAGGTCTTGAGTTCTCCACGCTTCGCTGACAAACGACTCGGTTACCTCGCCACAATGCTCTTTCTCGACGAACAAACAGAGGTCCTCACACTCTTGACAAACTCGTTGGACAACGACATGCAACACCCCAACGCCTTCATTGTAGGCCTTGCGTTGTGCTGCTTGGGAAACGTGGCGCTGCCAGAACTCGCACGCGATCTCCACGCCAATGTTGAGAAGATCCTCACGTCTACCAACGTCTACCTCCGCAAAAAGGCAGCCGTGGTGGCAGCGCGACTCATTGAAAAAGACGCCGATCTCGCCGAATACTTTGCACCAAGAATCCCAGAATTGATTGCCGATAAAGCGCCGGGCCCGTTGATTGCGTCGACGCGACTCATGCAAGCGGTATACCACGCGTCGCCAGAACACCGTCCACTTTTGGTGAAACAAATCCCCAAACTCGTCGACCATTTAAGACGCGTGGCCACCAGTGGCTACATGCCCGACTACGACGTGCACGGAATTACAGACCCGTTTCTCCAGGTTGCGCTTCTTGCGACGTTGCGCACTTTGGCCGTTGATGAGGCCGGAGCTCCATACCTTGAGCAAATCAACGACATCCTCACGCAAGTCGCATCCAACTTGGAGCCTGGCCGTAATGCGGCTCACGCGGTACTCTACGAGTGTGCCAAGACCATTTTTGCCATCAATGCCGACCAGCTGTTGCGTGTTCTTGGTGTGAATATCCTCGGTAAGTTTCTCCTGACCAAAGACAACAACACGCGCTATGTCGCGTTGGACGTTTTGCTCACTGTGATTGCCATTGAGCCTGCTGCTGTCCAGAGACACCGTACCACCATTGTGGGCTGCCTCAGCGACGGTGATATCTCGATTCGTAGACGTGCGCTTGAGCTTACTTTCCTGATCTTGAACGAGCAGAACGTACGTGTTTTGGTGCGCGAGATCTTGGCCTTTTTGGAGCGCACGCAGGACGCAGACTTGAAGCCGTACATTGTATCGCAACTCACAAGAAGTGCCGCAAAGTACGCACCTAATGAGAAGTGGCATTTTGACACTTTGATTAGAATGCTTCGTGTGGCAGGCAATTCCGTGTCTCCAGACATTGTTTCGAGCATCTTGGCGCTTCTTTTGCAGTGCACTGATGGTGACTTGAAAAAGTATGTTGTGGGCCGTTTGACTGGTGCCTGCTTGGGGGATAGCACGCAGCATGGCTTGGCCTTGGTAACTGTTTGGGCGTTGGGTGAGTATGGTGAAACTGTTATCGGAGATGACATCACAGTGGGGGCAGGTTCATCCGAAGCAGAAGGAGATACAGACAAAGCAAACAACAGTGACACCAAGACCACCAAGATAACAGAGCCTGTCATCATCTCTCTCTTCCACAATTTAGTCGATAGTGCCTCCTTCCTGGACACTGAGCGCGTGTTGCTCGTCACTTACGTCCTCACTGCAGTCCTCAAGTTATCCGTCAAGTTCACTTCTTCCCAATCAATCGAGGCCTTGCGCCTCATCCTCAACGAACGTACCTACGACAACAACCTCGAGATCCAGACCCGTGCCGTTGAATACCAGGAGATCTTCGCCCAGGACACCAAGTTGAAGCGCGGGTTGTTGGCGCACATGCCACCTCCTCCGATTAAGGAGCGCGAGGCGGTACTGTTGCACGGCACAAAGGTGACCAAGGCTCCAAAGAAGGAGGCCCCAGTCGAGGATTTGTTGTTGGACTTGATGGGTGATGCGCCCAAAAGTTCCACGACGGATATTTTGGACTTGTTTGGAGAGAAGCCTGCTGCAACCCCTGCATCTGACTCTGTTCTTGCGTTCTCCAATAGCACCCTCAAGTTGTACTTTCAAAATGTCACGTTTGCTGCGGGCCAGTGTTCTGCAGAAGTGCTTGTTGAGCTGGGTGTGAGCTTGGAACAGTTTCAGCTTCTCATTGCGGTGCCCAAGTCGCAGAAGTTGACTATTACGTCGTCTGGTGGTGATTCAGTGGCTCCAGGGCGTCCAATCAAGCAGTCTTTGAGGGTGGTTGGCAAGGAGGGTGCGAAGGTGAAGTTGCGTGTGAAGGTGAGGTATGTGGAAGAAGGTTTAGAGAAGGAGGACCAGTTCGACTATGCGGGTTTGGGGGTTTTAAATTAGATTTGACGACTACAGGCTGCGGAGTCAGTAAGGAAATAGGGGATGTTGAAGACAAATTGAGGATTTGGAGTAAAAGGTTAATTAAGACAAGTGAGATGTGTAGAACGGTGAGGAGAATTAGTTTATGAGATGATAAGTAGATAATGATATGTTAGAAGCTAAGGAAGAGATGGCAATGAAGAAATAAAATGGTGGTACTAAATTCACTGTGTTGATATAACTTTACTCATTAATAAAAAGTAGACAGAATTACCAACTCCAGTCGTACCTTTTTGACTAAAACTGTTGCAAAAACACAATTCTCAAGGCATAACTACGCAACGAATTGGTGAGAGCAATAGTCTGAGTTGATAGCTTGTTGTGCAGCAAATATCCAAGTAGTTAAAAATACTGAAGGATGCTTCAACGAAAAAGGAACCTGCTGTTCTGTCAACTTTGTACATTCTAAATCCCATTCTACTTACTTCTCAGTTCACTCTCGACTTTGAAAGATTGTCATCCGGATATCATTTTATTTACGTTAGCGAGGAGCCGGATATCGTCTTAATTTACTCTGTCGACACACTCTCGACTCTCAAACGGATCCATCGAAGACTGATACTTTCACCAACTACCATACACTCTTTGAATTACTCAGCTCATCGTCATTTCGTTCTTCAGTTATCCAAAAACATCACAGAAACTACCCAACCTCTGAAACCTGCCCACATTATTCACCTCCCTCTCCTGTAAACGCTTCAAAGTCTTTAATTCCGAGTCCAACAACAACTCCTCCTCGTGACCCTTGACATCCTCACGCTCGCACTTTTCCAATAAAATCTTGTGCTCCTCCTTGAAACTCTCGACGTTCTCCAAAATGTTCCCCATACTATACATGATACTCTTCGAAATGTGCCTGTAAGACATGGGCTCCCTATGTCTAAACAAAAAGAAGGTCTTTGAAGCAGCCCTGTCGACCGAACGAGGCACTTCTTGCACTTCAACGCAGTTCAAACGCACCAACTTGTACAACTCATTCCTCACGGTCTTTTCTTTGAGAAGCACCGCGTTAGCTATCGACTTCTCATCTCCAAGACGAAGTTGTTTGAGACACCTCAAAACACGGAACGCATTCAGCCCAAGAGTGGTCTTCACCATCATCTCGAAGTTATGCTGCCGCACCTGCTTGAAAACCGTGGTGTAGGGCACAGTGTACGACCCAGGTGTGATTTCTGCAAGAAACTGGATCCCTGTACCTTGTGCAAGAAGCTTGAGGTGGTGCTCCACGAGAGGCTGCGGATGGTAATCTGTTTCTTGCACAAGAGACTCGAGGTCAAAGTTGAAGTCACCCTCGGTCTTGATTCTCTTGGATGCACTTTGTTCACCAGTCGACTCTCTCTTGAGTCCGATCTGATCTTCGCTCTGTCCAATGTTTAATCTCGGCTCTCTCGTCACTATGGAGTTGCGCAAGTCAACATCGGCAGGCAACATCTTTACCAACTCTCTGACATTCACGACCGTCTTCTTCTCCTCGACCAAACGGTTTTCACTGGCATTCACAAACTGCCTTGCCTCATCTGGGTCATTGATCAAACCGCTGATCTTCAAAAAGTCGTGTTCGTCCGCAGGAGCATTCTTCTCAAGCATTCTCAAGGCAGTCTCGTAAACCGCAGCGGTAAGAACACCTAAACGCACCAGAACCAATGAAACAAGCGCGTTTGTGCGCATGGCGGCACGAAACCGAGTGAGGTTGAAACGAACACACAAGTCTGCACGCAACTTCTTTATTCCGCCCTCAGTGTGGTACAAATCCTCAAAAGTCGTGCCACTGGCCATCTTCTCTGCATATTTGACCTTTGTTCTCTCCTTGACCTCGGCCAAACGCTTGACTTCCGAGGTTGTCAGCGTTCTTGGAGTTTGTTTGGCTGTTTCCGCAAAAAGATGCTCCCAAACGTCATCTTTGGGGTGGTAGTTAAACGGCTGAAGACGAACAATCCAGCGCTCTTGGAAAAGACGGAAGAAGAGTGTCTCCTGTTCGATGCGTTCATGAGCATCGCACCGGCCCATGTACTGCTCAAGCTGCACGTGTCCGTGGAGGAGAATGTTCTGGATGATCTCTGCTGATGGAGCTCCGTACTGCGACTTGATGTGAGCGATGATCTCTCCTGCGTGCACAAGACAGAGAAGTCCTTCCTCATTCACCGAGTACATGAAGTTGCGGTCTTTCCAGTAGGATACGCAGTTAAGTTGCACGAGCGACACGAGCGCCTGACGAACGGCTTTGATAGGGAGACCGGTATGCGTAGCGAGATCCAGTGCAGAAAGACGTCCATGGGAAATTAACTGCGATGTGATGGTGGCTGCCACCTCTCCAAGGTGGTTTCTGGCCACCAGAGTGAGGAGATAGGATGATGGTGATTGGGTCTTGGAGGGATCCATAGAAGGGAAAAAAATAGAGAAGAGGATATAAAATGAATAGAAGCAGTAAAAGAGAAAGATGACCTTTCACTATTTAGCAGCATGAAAAGAAGAGGAGGGTATATACAATGATGTCGAGGAAAATTTTCAAGACAGGAGTATATTGGTAAATGGATTGAGCGTGCATGGCAGTCGTTAGAAAGTGTTCACCGAAAAATGTGTAGCGAGAAATGTGTAGCGAGAAATGTGTAGAGAGAAACGTGTAGAGAGAAACGTGTAGTGGGAAATGTGCAGCCAGAAATATATGGATTAAGTGAACAAGTTGGGACAAACAACCCTGAGTCAGCTGTGACTACGTTTTCATAAAGGAGAAATAGAAAGTTTTTGGTTTTTTACACCCGCTGGTAGTGTTGTGTAGGGAGCTTTACCCACCTCATCGCTCAAATAGAGAGCTCATCGCTAAAATGCACACCTTGCTAAATTTACTGAAGCTTGCCTCGCTAAATTCACTGTCGCCACCGCTAACTTTACTAAAAATTTTGTCACTTCTCACTATTTAGGGTCGATCTTCTTCATATAATACAACCCAATCTAGCAATCATCTTTTTATCTCTCCATTCTAACTCCTGAGAAAATCCTACTCTCAACCTGGACCCCCGATTAATGGGAGCAGATCAAATATAGTCACTCAACCCACAGAAATAGCTCACTATATTAGAACTCAAAAGTCATCATATTCTTACAGAACTTGAAGTCTATTGGTTCGTAACGTCTGAACTGGCCGTCTTATCACCTCTCTTTCCTCAATCCATCAAAATCGATTATTTTCCAGTTAGTCCTTGTCCATTGACTTTAACACACAAACAGTGTAGTATACTATCGTAGTTTAACGCCCAGCTATATTGATCGCTACCGGTGCAATTCTCCATAAACACACGCACTTCACTGCGCGGTAAAAAAACTCAATTGCAGCCGCTTTCAAGTCGTTCATCACTCAAAAAATAGTATTCTGTATGTCTCTCAAATCAACCCTCAAGGCAGCAAAACAGGCCATCGCAGATAATGACCCAGAGTCTGTCCTCGAGCACGTCGAAGATGCATTTGCAATCGACCCCCGGTCTTATTACGCCCACATTTTTGCAGGAAAGGCCCACCTACTCCTCAATGACCTCCCAAAGGCCCTTTCTTCATTCAACACCGCTACAGAAATAGAACCAGACAACTCCTTGGGATGGAAAGCGTACCTACAAGCCGCAAAGGCTGCAGACAACATCGTGCTCTCATTTTCGACCCTCACAAGACTCCTCGCGGTACTCGTGGAAGCACAAGAGCCCATCGCCGCCACCGTACGCGACTTTAAAAATTGGTTGGACAGGTCAAACTTCCGCCAAAACCAAACCTCGTATCTAACCTACTTGCGCTGGACAAGCCCTGGATCTGAATTGACTGCTATTGTTGGTGAAAATAGTGCGTTTGGCAACCCAGTGGCAAACCTTAAATTGCTTCTCGACACAAGAGTCGATATTATGGACACTCTGGTGGCAAAGAAAACCAGTAGAGAGAGAATAAAGTATGGAAAGGTCCTTGGCAGTGCTGCGCAGGCCAAAATGGACGAATTTGCATGGGAATGCTACCAGGAGTTCTCTGATGTCGAGTTTTTGTACTTGGAGTACCTCGACGTGTGTGACGACGCCGTTTTAAGACCACAGTATCAGGAAAAGCAACTTTCCCACGTATATACATTGCTCAGATGTGCGCCTGCCGCGCTTAAGGATGACTTCCGTGCCAAGGTCGTGGCAATGGTGGACACTGCGGTGTTGGTGCGTGCACCGTCTAAACTTGCGTGGGAGCTCCACTTTGAGTGGATGGACCCGCGGGCTTTAGGCAACCTTGACTTGGATGAGGTGTTATATTATGTCAAGACTTTCACGCGCGAGCCACTTGCAATGGTGCTTCATGGGTTCTTGGTGAGCGAGTTGTCGCCGTTTGACAAAGGTTTGGAGGGTTTAGGAAAGTTGGCACAGCCTGGGAGAGAGAAGAGGAGAAGAGATAGAAGGGGAAGAAAGGGAAGAAAGGATAAAAAGGATGAAGAAAAGAAGAAGGATGAAGAAAAGAAGGATGAAGAAAAGAAGGAACCTCAGGCTGATGATGACAAGGTCAGCGAAGAAGCCAATCTGATCTTGGATAAAAGCAAAAATCAATCCACTTCTTCAATCTCCTCAACCTCGTCCACTTCATCGACAAACCCGTCAATCACAAACCTCATTGACGAACCAGAACAAACCAACACGTCCGCGCAGATCCTCGCACTTCTCATTGACGGCTACAAGAAAAAGAATGACTCTATTCTTCTCAATAGAATCGTATGCGAATACTGCATTCATGTGCGCGAATACCAGCAGGCAGCAACTGTTTGCAAGCAGGCTGTGAAGTTGCTTGCGGAAATACTGCGTAGCATCCAATTATCGCTCCCGAATTCGCAAGAGAGCTTTCTTTGTGCATTGGCTACGCTGTATACGTACCACGAGGCGCCCAAAAATTTTGGGCCTGCAATGCAACTCTACCAGCGCATTCTCAAGGGAAATCCCCACAATACACGCGCACAGGTGGGCAGTGGGCTCATTCACATGGAGAAAGGCGACTACGCCAAGGCGTGTGCAGTGTTTGAGAAAGTAAAGGATGTCGACAGAGAGGCTGCGACAGAGTATGGTTGGTGTTTGGTAAAGTTGGGGCGGTACGCGCAGGGACGTGAGGTTATGGAGAAAGTTTTGGACAAATATGTGGGGAGAGATGTCTATACCAGTGAGTGCCGGGGGCGTATTCGCTACCGTATAGCGAGAGCATATGTTGAGGAAGATAAGAATCAGGAAAACAAAGCTGAAGAACAAGAAGATGAAGCAACTTCTCCCCTTTCTTTAGCATTTCAATCCCTTCTTCTCTCGCTCGAAGAATCTCCCAACTACGCTCCTTCTTACACCCTAATCGGTACCATTCTATACAACCACTATAACGACACCGCCAAAGCACAAAAGTGCTTCTCTCGTGCATTCGAGTTGGATGCACTGCAAACAGAAGCAGCTCGATATCTCGTTACCGAACTCACCGCAAAGAACGAATGGGACATCGCAGATATCCTCTGTGCTCGTGTGGTGGCACTGGAACCAGCCCGCCGTGAACTCCACCAAACCTGCAGCTCCTGGCCATATCGTGCTATGGGATGCAGCGCTTTGAACCGCCAGGATGATGCCAAAGCCGTGGAGTGGTTCCAAACAGCGTTGCGTATAGATTCCAGTGATCGTACATGTTGGATTGGACTTGGTGAGGCGTATCTCCATGTGGGGCGTTTGGATGCTGCAGTAAAAGTGTTTTCACATGTTAGAGAGAACGACTCTGGTGCTGAATCTTCGGATGATGCTTGGCTCGTTGAGTACATGCTCGGTATGGCCATTTGCCAGACCACAGAGTTTGAGCTTGGTTTTGAACATTTGCATAGTGCCTTGAAACTCCGTCCCAACGAGCTCTGTGTCCTTTCTGCATTGTACGAGTCGACAACAGAGTACCTGTACAAGTTGATCGCCGGAGGGTTTTTTGGACGTGCAGCAGAGTACGCAAAGAGTGCTATCGAGTATGTTTCTCGTGCAGCACAGATCAACCCTGTATCACCAAGCATGTGGAAGTGCTTGGGTCAGGCAATGCGTGTGTTCTTGGTGATTCGGGAAATGATCGAAGAGTTTCCAATAGCCATCGTGGAATCGTTGTTGCTGCAAATTGTCACTCCCGTAGAGTATCTCCCTGAGCTTCCCACTTTCACTTCAGAGTCTTTTTCAAAGAGTCCGTTCGCTGCTGTTTCAGGTGCTGTTGTTCTAGCATCAGTGGCTGGTCTCCAGCACCTTCCGCCAAAGTCCAACAAGTACTTGGTGAGTGCAGCACACTACAACATCGGACTTGCCTTGTTGTACGCAGGAAAGGTTGAAGATGAGCTGTTAGGTGCGGGAGAGGAAAAGAGCAGGGGTGAAAAAAGTACAGCAGAGTACTCTTCCCTCTCTATTTCGGCACTTAAGCGTGCAATCTCTTTGGAAGACAACAATGCAGCCTTCTGGACAGCACTCGGTTGCGCCTACACAGCAACCCAACCCCAAATCTCCCAGCACTGCTTCATCCGCGCACTGTCCATCGACCTGCGTGATCTGAGCGTATGGACCAATCTCGCGTGCTTGTTCTTGCGTTACGGTGACGTCGATCTTGCACAGCATGCGTTCTTGCGCGCACAGCTGGTGGCACCCCAGAACTCTCAATCATGGTTGGGACATGCTTTGGCTGCACAAGCTCTTGACGATGAAGCTACTGCACGCAGGCTCTTTACACATGCATTTGTGTTGGCAAACGGCCGCCTGGCACTTGCTCAGCTCTTGTATGGTTTGAGTGTGATCCAGACCCATGTCGGTACTGGTTCCTCGCCGCGTGATATTGACACTGCGCAGGAGCTTGGTGTGGCGAACTTTGCTATGGCTCAGTACATCAAATATGCACCACAGGATGTGGCCGGTCTCCAGGTTGCGCTCACGGTAAGTGAGCGGTGTAAAGACTGGGATCGTGCTGTTGATGTTGGCATGCGTTTGTGCGCCTTGCTTGAGGATCAGTATGAGCGTGGATATGAAGCCGCTTTGGGACAGTTTGCTGCCGCCAAGGCTCAGCTTGCGAGAGTCTATTTGGGTAGAGGTGATTATGCGGCAGCGATTGAGTGTGGTGAGGTTGTTTTAGATTTGGAAGAACATTCTGCTGGTGAATCTACCTCTTTGCCTTCTCTCTCTTCCCGTATTGTGGTTGGAGTGGGGCTTTTCTTCCAAGGCAAGTTTGACCTTGCATTGGAGCAGCTCCGGGTGATTCTTGAAACACATGGCGAACTGAGACGTTTGGTTGCCCTTGTTGCCCAGATCCTCCACGCTGAAGGTAGTGCAGAGTGCCAACAAGCTGCATTGGACCAGTTGTTTGCTCATATCGAAGAACACGGCTCATCGTTGGTGGTGGTTTTGACTTTGGGTGCCATCCTGGTGGCAGATGACTTAGAAGACTACCTTGGAGCTATCAAGGAGGAATTAGAAGGATTACCTTTGACCGAGTTGGTGGCTGATCGCTTCCGCACAGTTCCGCAGTTGCTTGAGCGGATTAACTCGAAGCTTGGTACGGAGACTAAATTGTGGCAGCGTAATGCGATGATGTTTCCACTGGACTTTGGGGTCTGGCTCGAGTTGAGTAGGGAAATGGCAGTAACTGTTGGAGGATTGCGTGATAGAAAGGTAGGGGTTGCTGAAATGGCGCAGGCGTTGGTAGGAGGAAGTGAGAGAGAGAAAAGAAGGGGTTTGTTATTGGCTCCGTGGATAAGTGCTAACTAGTTGATTGATAAGGTCAATGAGCTCTGAAAAGAGCGAACTAGTTTTCTAGAAGTGATTTCTGAACGTTGGAGAAATATTAAAAGTCACAGGGAACTAAGTAGGCTATCAAAATGTATACTTTTTTGGCTGCAGACAAGCTGCAAAAAAATTCCAAATCCGGAAGTGTGATCACAGTATTCTACAAAGAACAAGCGGATTGATGGAGTACGAGTTAATTAGAATTATCTACAAGGGAGAAATGGTAACGAACGGAATATATGAGAAGTGAGTGAAGTGTTAGTTAAATAAAGAGCTCAATTGTGACTGACTGATTACCTGATAAAACCGTCGAGAGCAAACTGAAAAGAACGTAATAAAGTGGTAACAGACCTAAACAAGCGTGATTTCTTATTGTTTCTGTTCAATATTTGGGATGGTTTTCTTTGAAGACTCGCATAGTGCGTCTGTTTAGACTGGCTGTACGAATTGTATGGAGATACAAAAACTGATGTCATGTAAATCATTTATCACAATTATTATCACCTGAACTTCGTCTTATCATAAACTATTTTTATACAACTTTGCTCAATTTTTAACATGGCTAAGGTGATTGGTGATGGATATGTTTCTCCAATAGCGCAAAAAAGGTACCGCAGATAGTATCTGTTTATTGTTTACATCACCAATGGATACGGGCTACAATTTAATTCAAGCTTTCAAAAATACGCTCTTTGTTCACTGAATTTTTTCACACATTGCACCAAAACAAAGAAACTCTAACAAAACATAAGATTCAAAGTGAACCAAAATACACAGTACTCTAGACGAAACAACTTTCAGAATTTACCTAAATACACTTTCAAATCGTCCTGTGTCTTTTCTATCTAGCTAAGCCATAGTTTAAGGCAATATTTATGATGGTAACTCTAAATCATTTGCTATTTCCGCAACATTCAACTCATGTGGCTTTCTAAAGAGACTTTTGTTAACAATATCTAATAACTCTTCCAGATCACCCGAACCCTTCCCATGTACCTAATCCTATCCCGATCTATTTTGTCTTATCTTCAACTCCCTTCCTATCACATCCATCCATAATATAATTACGTCAGTCTGTAAGCAGAAAGATTTGCAGATGCGGTGCTTACAATAGTGCTGAAATATCTTTGCTATGTTGTGATGACAGCATTATGTTCATAAAATTCTGCAGTCCAAGGCACTCTATGATGATTTATAAGTTTCGGTCTCTTTACAAGAAACCAAGCGGATCTAGTGCAATTTTGGGGCCCTTGTTATGCAAGAAAATTGAGATAATGTCAATTGGTCAAGAGGCTAGGAACAACCGAAAAGACTGATATTAGACTACTGCCGAATATATTGTGTGAAAACTCTTCAGGGGACCATAATGGATTATAGACCTTCTATACTTTCATGTACAACCTTCCACACTCAAACCAATACAAACGTCTCTATATCTTCTACTCTGCATCATCTTTTTCTTAGCGAAATAGCATGTCCCAGGATCATATTTCCACTGTATCAGTCAATCAGCAACCTTTCAATAATTAAGTAATCAAAAAACTCCGTTCGGTACTCACTGACTTCGCCAGTGAACCATCAGTTATCACCCTCTTACTCATAATTAAACAACTCAAGGGCTCAAATAACGGAAACTCCTCTTGTCTCCTGCATAACCCCATATTCCTCTATTGTCCGCACAATAAATGATGCCACATTCTCAGCACTACATCGACCCCTAATCAGTAGTATTTTGTCTAGCTTATCTCCACATTTCATCTAGATCTTCATATCTATACTTTATTGCACACTTTATCGTACTCTTTATCTCGTTGTTTATCTCTTTATTTCGCTTTATCTAACTCTTTATTTCCCTTTATCTCACCTCTTTCATTCCCTTTATCTCACTCTATACCTTCTTATCTACACCATTCAACCATGTCGACCGTTGTTACCATGAATTAAGCTAAGATGAAACACTGCGCCTCGAGAACTACATCTCCATACTAAAACGCACCAAATCCAAACATAGACCACATCTTTTTTATCCACTCCCCTCTAATTTCTCCGTCCCTTCTGCACATCGTTACGTGTTTACGTAAGCCGCCATACGGGGTCTCTGAGTCAACCACCCCTAAGAATTGTTTACGTACAACCCTTCTTTTGAGGGAGTAGCAGCATCAATCATTAATTACACCACGGTTCTAACGCATTGAACCTTGAAAGCACGCGACTAGAGATACACGGCACTCGCGGATAACAAGTGCACATTTGCCACACAAACGCCATCATAGCTATCAGGGGTATATAGGTGCGACTGTTGAGATCACGGAGTTCGACGGACTATCAAGATTCTAAGGTATCAACGATCAGGTCAAGCAAGTGAACCAGCAGAAAACAGTGAGGTATAGCTATAAAAACTCACGCATCAATAACAGTCATCCATAAAAGTCACACATCCATTACTACTGACAACACATTACTACAACAGATACTACATCACATTACTACAACAGATACTAAAAAGTTACTAAACATTTACTATACCGCATACTACAATAACTACTAAAACACATACTAAAACTATAACACATATTAACGCACATTCTCACACTTACTCGTCCCATATACTCAGCCATGAAAGACCAAATTGCCAGAAAGCAACAGGCTAAATTGGCCCTGGTGGTCCAGAACTTCTTCACCAAAGCAGCACAAGTCATCCTTGACTCACGCAAAACCAACCAAACACATGATGGTGACTCCACTGAAAAGCTCAACAAGTGGTTTAACTTGCACATGCCCAACGAAGAGCCAACCTTGAAAAGCTGGAAATCAGAAAGACCTTTAATCATAGAAACTTATTTAGACCTTCGACCCCTCAGCCCTGGAATGGTGGTGACTTTAACGGACGAAGGGGGCTCCGAGTGGACCGTGACCAAGACGGGGGGGAAGAAACAAGAAATCGTTCTTGAGCGGTGGCTTGTGGAATTCGAGCCTACGGAGTCCGACGGTTTGGATGAACTTCCGTTGATCTACAAGCAGGCTATTGTGTTGTTCCGTAGCATGTATGCATACTCACGCTTGATGCCATGTTACGGGTTGCGACTGCGCATAGATAGTGGTCTGTCTTTAGTGATGTCCAACAAGGTGCTCGACGGAAAGCAACCGATTAGCTCAAAGGGGCGCATCGGGCTTTCGCGGCCAATTGTCCCACTGAATGAGCTGCATGTGGCCCACAAGCACTTTCAGCCGATCCATACTGCACTGGGCATTTTGAAGGTATCGATTGCGTATAGAAAGCAATGTCTTTTCGGTGTCCGGGAGGAGTCCAGGGAAGGTTCAAGTGAGGATGATAAGATGAAGGATAGGTATGAAACTATCGAGAAGGATAAGTTGCAAAGGGTTCAGAAGGATGAATTTGAAAACAAAGTCGAAGTCCAAAAGGTACAGAAGGATAAAATTGAGTTGCAAAAGGTGGAGCAAAAACTCAACCAAAAGGTAGAAAAGCTCGACCTGGACCTTTTGGCCTGTGATGCCAACCCGACACAGGTCAGAAGAAGCAGCAATGGTAGACTCAGCTTTGAGCGCAGGATCAGCTCCGATAGAACAAGCCTAGAGAAACCTTTCGTAGATAGAAAAACCCCAGAACACGCTGACATGTTCTACGAACACGACAAACCCCTTACAATTGATCGTATCATCCCTCATGAGGTCAAACGCTTGAGCATGGCTAGTAGCCTGTCGATGTCTGTGTCTCCCGGGAGCAAGCCCAAGATCCAGCCCTTTAAAGTCGGGCTGTTGGGAGCATCTCCAGGGAGAAGCCACCCACCACTCAACCTCGTACATGCAGCTACCCAACTCTCTCCAGGGCCGGCTCCCGAAATTGATCGTCGAATATCACTCACTTCCAACAAGTCTGCGTCAAATGCCTCTCTTGCGGCACTTCTCCGCAACCCGCGTGGGCTGGTTCTGTCCACCAACACGCCCACAATCCCTATTCAGCAGCCAGTTCAATTTCAGTCGTCATTTCCTCGCCTGGTAAGTCTGCTGCATGGTTCCAACTTTGAAGACGATAATCCGCGTTTTCTGAGCAGTTTTGGACTGCGCGCGAGCCGCAGATTTTCCAATGCCAGTGCACGTCCTTCTCTGATGGTGGGTCCGGATTTGGCCACGAGCATGGAGCTGCTGCCTCTGCTGGGAGCTCCATTTTCAGGTTTGTATGTCGATGACGACATCAGTGACTTTGTGCGTATGATTGATAGTAAGAGCGATTTGAAGTTGGGTGATCGGGATCGCTCCAATTCTGATTCGCGCGGCCTCGATCTTTCTCGTTTCCAGCTGCTTCGGAGTCAGCACGATCATTTGGGTGATACTGTGGGTGCTTCTATGATCATGCATCGTGCATCTTCACGGAAGTCGTCGCATTCTCGCTACCTGCCACCTGTTGGGTCGTATGACTTGCCTAGTATCACCTCTAGGTTGAAGGATCTGTCACCTGAGACGCATGAGTCAAGGAGCTCAGGAGAGGTAGAGGATAGAAAGAGCCATAATGCCTCTTTTCTCAAGCTGCAGGCTACGAATAAGCTTATCGCCACGCCAGTGGTATCGAACCACTTGGGGAAAACAACGGTGACACTCAGGAAGAAGAAGATTCATTATGCAGATGTGTTTGATGATGAGGAGGAGGGCGATGAATATAGGCGGGATGATGATGATGAGTTGTTGTTTACGATGAGTGATATGAATTTGACCAAGTAGGCTGAGTATTTCGGTGACTACTAACTGATTGGGTCGGTAAGGAGGAAGTGATATGCAAAATACTTAATTTGGTAACTGAGCTCTTCATTTACGAACTGTAAACTGGCTTGATTTATATCTGAATGATAAAATAGCCAGTGAAGAGCGGAATCATTCAATATATAGAGAAGTTCACGGAAACTTATTGTACATGTATGGTTGACTGTAGGAAAGTAATGAGTAGGAGGGTAGTGAATAACTATATTTGAGAAATGAAATATTTTTTGTGGTAAAGACCGGCATTTTACTACGAAACGATTCTTGGGGTATCTATATGCAACGAAAACCTATAGAACAGCTAGTATTGGGTGCAAAAATTGGTGCACAAAATTTCCCAATTCGGAAGAGTTGTAGTTGGATAACTAGTGCTATCGACAAATTGATGAAGTCAGCAGAAAGCAAGCCGCGGAAATAACTCTGAAATGCATGAACGAATATCTAAATATTAAATGAAAGTGTGGACCCCTTAATATCACCTTTTTTGCTTGCTTAGTCAGTTAATAGCCGCCTAATAAGTTCATAACAACCGAGAAGAAATTATGGAATAAATGTACAGAAATCAGCCCAGTTTAAAACGTAACATCATAATCCTCGGGTCTTTCAGGCGGTATCGAATAAACTAATGGTTTACTGGTTTATGTTCCCAGCTTTGCTCTCATAAATGTTCAATCTCTCCACCTAATTACATCTCTTAATTAGGCACCTAAGTTAATCTTGTGATTGCAAAAAATACAACGTTTTACTTTCCGAGGAATAATTATCTAATTTACGACAAACAATCGGATGGTTGCCACTTACAACTGCTTTTCGAGATCAACTCTAAAAGATTGTAATAAATTGTCCTGCAGACTTTACCTGCTTTATACCAAATATACGAATGACGATTTCAAATTATCACCTCCAGCGATGAAAAGGTTCTTCTCAACTCTCGTCGATACTTGAAAAACACCATATTATAGTTCTTGTGTCTCTGAACAGTAGTCTTTTTCACGTCTAGGCTATAAACACCGGGTCACACATAATGTGTGGGCACGGGCTCCGAATCTCGATTTTTGGTCCTCTCCTGGAAATCATCTGCATTCGATGTCCACCCTCATCTCAAGTTAATGACAAATTTTCGTTTCCGAAAATGGCATCACAATATACCACGTCGTACTTCTCATAATCCCCTGGCGCAGAAGAAAATGATTGAGAAGAATAAAATTTTCTCCTGAGCCTGAACACTGCCCACGCATATGAATCCTGTTTTCTCATTCTTGCACCGTATACCGCTTCTGGAGTAGAGTCGCTGGAAGCTCTAAATCAATCCATTGTTGACAGAAGATGTATTTTGTGACCAGCTCTTTGTGGTTAACTTCAATTTCACATTTGGTTTGAGTCATCGCACAAGAGCTCCCCTCACGAGAATTCCTCTGGCCCGATATTTACAGGGTTTTTTGCACGGCCCCTGGCTGCTGTGAAGCTCGGAATTAAAAGTACATCATCTTAGTACTCTTTCCCCGGCTCATCGATTATTCATCAACTTCTACCTGAAATTCCACAGAACACCATTTTAATGCACCCTTAGGTGCTCAGGCATACTTAAGACCAAGGGTTGTAATTCAACAAATTCCGTTTTGTAATTATCATTTTTGTGTGATACGATCTAGCCTCATTTTTCAAGGGTCTGTGGGCATAGAATCTTGTATTAAAAGACATACTGATTGACTAATACTTGACTTCTACTATCAATCATTATAGAAATATCTTGGTCTCTAAAGGCCTAGTGGTTATAGTAGTCACAGTATGTAATGTCTCCTGAGGAATTGTGAATTTAAAAAACTTCTCTACGGCTGCTTCCCGACTTTTCCAATGTCACAAACCCACATTTATTGTGTGCCCTTTCAGGTTTTAATCTCGTATTGCATTTCACAAAGTCACTACGTTTACTGATATCTTCAATTTCATACTCAATTTCATGTTGCTTCTGCAACCCATGGTTATATCTTGGCTCTCATGAAGGAACTTCGGAAGGGATGGAAGGCTTGGGCCTTCCCTTGAATATTTTGCTTTGCATGATGTTTAGCACTACAAACATTAAATTCCATGTCATTCATTTTGTGTTTTGTGTTCAAAGAATATTTTTCTCAACCAGCGTCTTATGAGCTGTTCGAACAATGCATCACTTGGACTGTGCATGGGTTTCTATAATTCCACATTGCTCTACCTATGGTTCGGAAGACCTGTGTTTTTGCCGTAAATATGAAGCTCTCTAAATATCCCGATGCACATAGTTACAAGTTAGTTACAAAGTCTAAATAGTAGCACTGTCCAATATAAGAACTCGCGAGAACAAACCGTCGCGGTTATTTGTAATATTAGCAGTGCAGCGCCCAGATGTTGGTTGGATGTACAGAAAACGCTTATTTATACACTTATTATCATTCTGTCTATTTTTAGTCAGAATACTAGCTTGGTGGTTGGTGCAAGCCTTTCACCCTACAAATTTGAAAAATGAACAATGCTCTGAAGCAAAGTCCAATTTTGAGCCGAAAAACATTGATTAGGTACGGAACTGACCATGAGTAAAGGGCAAACAGACTGTCTAACTTATTGATTTCTGAGCGATCTTTACATGAACTAGAACCTTAATTAATGCACAGGAAAACCTTATTTTTAATACAATCTCGTGTCGCATAATTGAATGTTCATCCCTGTAACACTTTTACCACAACTCCTCGTAATAATAGAATATTTCCAGGTCGAGCAGGGCCTTTTGCTCACTACATGTCTTGAATAGTCATTTGCATTTAATACACAATTTTTTGGGTGCAAAAAGTTCCTTTGCAAATATTATCATTAAGGCCGACACAATTAATAGCCCATATATTAGCACACCTGCTTCTAAAATCCCCTCCTTATCTCTCTCCTTGTATTTAGTGGTCAGCATCCTGACCAGGGTTGCATGTTTCATACTCCAAAAGCTTGAAAGCCTTCCAGATACCAAAAGCAATGAAGGAACCCAAGATTGGGCCAACCCAGTAAATCCAGTGGTAGTTTGGGAAAGATCTGGATGCAACAGCTGGACCAAAAGATCTGGCAGGGTTCAATCCAGCACCAGTATAGTAGACACAGATCAAGTGTCCCAAGAACAAAGCAATTCCAATAGCGAAAGGTGCCATGAAGGTAGCCTTGTGCTTCTCGACAGCCATGAAAAGAACAGTCACACACAACAAAGCAACACCAAAAGCCTCTAAGAAAACACCTCTGGCCTTGGAGCAACCACCGCCCAAAGAGTTGGCGAATGCAATTGGGCCTGGGGTCATGGCAGAGGCAGCACCTGCAGCAGCCATACCACCAATCATCTGGGCAACCATCATGATGGCACCTCTAATAGGTGGAACAGCCTGTGCCAAAACCAAAGTCAAAGTAACAGCTGGGTTCAAGTTACCTCCAGAAACACGGAAGAACAAGAAGACAGAAACCATGACGCCGAAACCGAAACCAAAAGAGATCATAATCAACTGCATAGGGTCAGAACCATTACCAGCCTTAGGAATGTTTGGGTCCTGGTTAGCAATCTGGGCAATGACGAAAGCAGTCCAGAGGAAGATGAAGGTACCGAAGAACTCTCCGAGGAAAGCGATCAAGTGGTTCTTCATTGGCGAGTTGGTGAACTCTCCAACCTGCTTACGCTCGTAAACTTCAGTAGGCTGGGCTTCTCTGTCGATTTCAGTGGATGCAGTCATGATAATTCAGATGAAGAGACGAGAATGGAGTGGGCTTTAGCCTCAATTTATAGACTTCACAAGAAAATGTTCTCAAGAGAGGGAGGAGATATTTAAACCACCCTGCATTCCATGTGGCATATCTGCATGCAACTGAAGAAGTATCTACTTTCTTTTAAATTACATTTAAGATATCATGCATAAATTAAAAAATATTAAGAAATTATTCACTGACCCCTTCGTCGATGGCTGGAAAGAACTCAATACATTCGAAGAAAAGCGCATCTAGCTAAAGCGATGACTAGAACAATAAATTGGCTCAAAATTCCTTTTTTCTTCTTGAAACACTTATCATTACAGCTTTGAAAAGCGGCGTATATCCTCTATTTGTACAATAATATCTCCCCTTTAGCGCAGGTGTACAACAAAAAGGGCGTGTGGTCTAGTGGTATGATTCTTGCTTCGGGATTTCCCTCGGATGAAAATTCGAATTTGCGAGAGGTCCCGGGTTCAATTCCCGGCAGGCCCCATAGAAGGTGCAAAAATTTTTGCTATACGAACTCTTAAAATGAACCACTATTTTTTAGTTAGTGCTTCTTTGTTTGGCAAACCTCTCATTGCGAATGCTGAACAGGTTGAGATAGGAGAGAATTAAAACAACTCGATATTTCGTAAATGGCTCTATTTTAATATTCATATAATCAAGGTGAGCATTGCAAACCAAGAGAAGAAACGGCCGGGATGTTTTACTTGGTTGCCAATCGACCTAAGAGAGAACAAATATGCTTATAAGTGACATGGGAAGCTCGCTGTGGGAATCTGACGCACAAGATCTCTCAAAGGTAATACCACTCAGTTTTGTGTCCCAGGGATACGGGCCATTAACTAGCAGGTCAACCCGTCTAGAACCATGCGTAATCAAAGGTACAGAACTGCCGTTATTAGCTAAAGAACAAGTAAGTATCTAATATTCGCCAACATCTGGAGTGAAGATCTTTCAGTTTGTTAATTGGTAGATAAGCAGCTTGACGTATTTAAATCACAGTTTGTCTTAAACGAAATATAGGTACAGAAAATATTGTCAGACATCTCAAACTACTCTTGTTTACTGTTGCTTTAGTCCGTTTTTTTTTTCTTCTCTCGTCGTATACTATTGTTGTATCTACAATCTTTCGCAGTTCCTTACGAGCCCGTTTACTGCCTTCACTAGTTGTTTTCTGTTTCCTACATTAAAGCTCTAGATATTTTGAGTTATAACCTCAACTCTTTGCTTTATTAACTGATTGACCGAAAACCTTGATCCTCGCACTTCCGTGTGTTCCTTTCCTAAATAGCATTCCATGTGTACCCTCATTATTTAATCTCAATGATTTCTGTCTCGTTTGTTCTTCTAACAGGTGCAAAACTAAGCTCCTCATCTTCGATGTTGTAAACCAAGTACATGTGCGACAAAATGTTGTCACCAAAAACGGGAGTCGCATCATCTTCCAGCATGCGGACCATCAAATAACATGTATTAGAGAATTTCTGCACCAACGTGTAAATTGGCACTGGAATCCATGTATCGCCAAATTGGAAAACAGCGGCCTCCAGCGCCTCACCCTCGCAAGGAACGGTGTATAAGCCCGAGGTTTTGTCAAACTTGAACTTAGTTGGAGACCAGGCCTGTACCAAATTGTTGATAATGTCCAGAGGAAGTGTGGATATGGTCGATCCGGTATCGAACATAATATCATATCCACCTTCAACCAATTTACCCTTGTCGAGATCTGCTCCACCAATATAAACCTGGTCCATCTCTACCTGCACACGTGTCTTGTTTGCTAAAGAAAAGTTTCCCAACTCTCCCAGGTACTTTGCGTGGTCAATACCCCCAAAGAGAATGGATCCATAGTCAGCCTTGGTAGAATTGAGGAAGATTGAGTATGCGACCTTGTTAATGTAACCCTCTTGCTTCAAGCTGTCCACAAATGTTGGGTAGATCTTACTTTTGTCCTGAGAAGCCATTGTCTGCGAACTGTTAGAACCGATACCAAGAACGCCAGAGTTGGATGATGTTTCGTTTACGACTGCAAATTGTGTGGACTTAATCGTGGGACCATCAGGCAAAGATACTTTGTCTTTGCCAAAGAAGCCTTTGGCGTAGGTGTTGTCCATGTACTTCACTTTGAACGTACTTTCAAGGTTCTTGAAAGAATTCGACCCATCTTGATCGAAATCGCCGTAAACTTTGCACGTTGCACCGTCCGTGCACAGCACATCACTGGAAGGAACCCAGAAGTCGGAACTTCCTGTGTCCAACTGAATCTTGACTGGATCTTCCTCCAGACCAAGGAGGACCTCTATGAAGAAGCCATCACTACCCATGTTGGTCAAAACAGCAGAGTCACTGTCCCTCTTCACGAACCTTTCAGTGTTCCTGTGGTTGTTGAAGTCCACTGCGACAACTTTAGGAGAAGATCTCTTGCCCAAATCGTTGTTTGCACTTAACGGGACGGCCATAGAGGCTACCACGCTCATAAGACTCAAAACAGGAACCAACATTCAACTGGTGTTAGAAAAGAGTGAATAGTAGACTTTTTCTTATAGCCGTTTTTGTATGAAGAATTTTCCCCACCAAGACAAAATCAGGTTATGGTCTAACGAAACCTTAAACATGACTATTGTTGGAATGGTTACTTGTTTACCTTAGCCATATACATCTTGCTGTATATGTATTCTGTTTTGTAATACCTGTAATCCCCGAGCTATAATCTACCTCTGTCCCATCTATCACAAAATGGCAAGAGCAATACAGGGCATCTTAAGAAGTTATCCGACCTTCTGAACATGTTTAAGCATAATTGCATCCATTCGAATTTTAACAACACTACACTTGTGCTTTTGTCGTATTCCATTCCCAAATAGGTTTTCGTCAGATATTGTGTCGGTCGTGCAACTCTGGCGAAGTTTCTAAATATAGCTTTTTCTTGGCGTGCCGTTGAAATACACTGAATATGAGACAGCAAGCTCATCTTCTAGTCGGTCAAGAAGTAAGTTTTGACTGTCCCACAATCCCTAGGCGGAGGTCTATAACAGCAGAAAAAGTGTTTTCGTTTTCAAATCATATATATTCATATATGTTATGTATTCTCCCAGTCAGCTAAAATACACAAGAAAAATCCGTGATAGTTTAGTGGCTAGAATTACCGCTTGTCGCGCGGTAGACCGGGGTTCAATTCCCCGTCGCGGAGTTCTTCAAGCGCAAGTGGTTTAGTGGTAAAATCCAACGTTGCCATCGTTGGGCCCCCGGTTCGATTCCGGGCTTGCGCATTTTTTTATTTCGTAATTTCTCTGTAGTATAATATATATTTGAACAGTATTAATATTATAAGTTTTTAGAAGAAAAAGTTTGAAAAATTATAGAAAAGGCTGCATCGAAAATAGAAAGCACTATTATAAAGGGTAATGATCGAAACATTGCTTTAAATTTAAATGAGACGGAGCAAAGTTTATGAGTTAGTAGTTTATGAGTTAGTCACATATAATAGAATTTGTTTCATCTAGGAAGCTTTCGCCCCTTAGGCTTTAACTGTTGATGAAAACAAATCCAACTCTGGTCTCATTGACTTATCCATAAGTTTGATTTTCTATTGTCTGACAGACTCTAACAGTTATTCCTCTTACAAAATTCTATAACTTCTATTAATCATTCATTCCTCGTACTTACTTGTTGGCATCTTCCTTCAAAGTGACAATTCTGTTCAAAATCAAACTATCCTTAGTTGTGTCTGAATCCACATTGAAATAACCCTCTCTCAAAGCCTGGAACCTAACAGTCTCTGGGCCTTCCTTCTCCTTAATGTTGAATTCACTGCCCTCAACCTCCATGTTCATTGGCGACTTCTTCTCGATTTCGAAGAAGCCGTTTTCAATCACAGCTGTCTTAACAATTTCCTCCGAGTCAGGGTTGATGTCACTCAAGTAGCCATCCGGGTGTGCAGCAGGGTTCTCACTCTTGAACAACTGGTTGTAAATTCTCACCTCTTTTACCTTGACAGCATCACGGACCGGAACCCACTGGATGTATGTCTTAGGTTTCTTCTTCTCATCCTTGTCGTAATTGACGTGAATTCTAACCACCTTGCCGTCAACCTCTTCGGCAGACTTGAAGCTGATGTTGAATGGAACCTTCATCAAACCAACTGGCTGGCCTGGTGCCAATCTGAAATAATCTTTGGAGGACTCACTACGGAAGTCGTTGCGGTCAATGTAGATCTTGTTCGAGAACTCAATAGTTCTGCTGCCAAACTTTTCTCCGCCATTACCTGGCTTGTATGGCATCTCGATACCCTCAGAGTAGCTGTCGTCCAAGTTGTCAATGACGACCTCAATTGGGTCCAACACCATCATCAATCTTGGAGTTGTCTGGTCCAAGTATGCTCTAACAGCACTCTCGAAACGTGCTGCTTGAATGTTGGTGGTCGAAGTGGTTACTCCCAACGTGTTGATGAACAGGAGAATGGCCCCTGGTGGTACACCGCGGCGCTTAAGCGACTCCAAAGTGTACAATCTAGGGTCGTTCCAACCACGGACATAACCGTCGGTGACAAGCTTAGCAATCTTTCTCTTTGACATGATTGTTCCCGTGATGTTCAAGCGACCATACTCTCTCTGGGCAGGTCTATAGACGTGCAAAGCATCACAGAGCCACTCGTACGACTCACGCGAAAGGACAAACTCAGTGGTACATAAGGAGTGCGAGATATTCTCGAAAGAATCGACCAAACAGTGGGTGAAATCGTAGGTAGGGTAGATCTTCCACTTGTCACCAGTTCTGTGGTGAGGAGCATTCAACACACGGTAAGCAACCAAGTCCCACATTTGTGGCGAGTTGGAAGTCAAGTCCTGCTTCATTCTTAACGTAGCCTCTCCGACCTTGTACTCACCAGCCTTCATGGCGCGGAATTTCTTCAAGTTCTCCTCTACAGAGACCTCTCTCTCTGCACATCCCTTTCTCTCTCCACCCAAGGTACCATCGGCCTTGAGGCCTCTGTTGGCCTTCACCTGCTCAGCGGTACAGTGGCACACGTAAGCCTTGTCATTCTGAACCAATTTCTCTGCCAAGTCATATAACTCATCAAAGTAGTCCAGCGAGTAGGTGATTTTCCAAGGCTCGAACCCAAGCCACTCTACCATGGCCTTGATGGAGTTAAAGTAAACTTCCTCCTCTGCCTCAGGGTTGGTGTCATCATATCTCAAATAACACACACCGTCGTTGTGCTTTGCGTAACCAAAGTTGACCATGATGGCCTTCGAGTGTCCGATGTGGAGAAATCCGTTTGGCTCGGGGGGAAATCTGGTGAAGACTTTTCCCTTGGTGAAGGCCAAATGTTCTTTGATCAACTCAGGGTACTTTTGAGGCTGCTCGCCTGCCTTGTGAAGAGCACCAAGGAAACCTTCCGTGAACATGGATCTCTCAACTGGCTTTTCTTCCTTAACTGTCTTAACTTCCTTCACCTTCTTGGCCTTGACGGGTTTTTTCGTGTCACGTTCGTCCTTAGGTCCGAGCAAGTCCAAAAACAAACCATCGATAACAGGCTTGAACAAGTTTGGAGGAGCCCATTTCAAGGAGGCCAATTTCTTCGACTCACCCAACACCTTGGGCACCATAGTGTATCTCTTTTCCTCAATTTCGGCTTTGTTCGCCTGGATATACGAGCTGATTTCCTTCTTGACGTCTTCCTCGGTCATCTCAACGCCTACACCAGCAGCTTTGTTAAAGTCTTCGACAGTTGGCGACTCCGTGGAACTGACGTACTTCAAACCTTCACTGACCTGCAAATTTGTCTTCAATTTGCCGTCCATGATACCCTCTGTAACCAACTTTCTATTGGAGACTTCGTTTCCCTTACATTCGACAGCTAAGCTGTGCAAGAGAGCTAACTGCTTTTCATCAAAAGTCGACGTGTTAGCCTCTTTCAAGATCAGAGCCAACGACTCAGCAACCTTCTTATTCTTAACTATTTCTGTGGCTTTCTTATCAGCCAAACCAACGCTCTTGAAAAGCGTAGTCAACTCACTAACGTCTGTCATGAAGAAAAGTGGTGGAAAAGAGGAAAAAGTTTTTACAAACTGATATTTTGGCTGCCAAAAGCGATAACAGCTAGCACATATTAAATACTTACATTAAACATGTTAAATTTCCTAGAAATATTAAGGAAGGATGTTGCTAATAGTGATTTCGAGATTGGGAAAGCAAAGTATGGCGTCGGGAAAAGGGCTTTCTTACAAAAAAACACGTTGGGTGGTCAGGGGTTGATCAAAGTTAGCCACACAATCATTTTTATCTTGGAACAGGTGAACATACAACTCAAGGACAAAGACGCTAGTTTTCATGGCTATTTTGCAAATCTAATAATCCTTATTTTGCTAAGTACTACTGTCCGAAACACTACTTTGCAGCTTAATATGTTTTGGCATGTTTTCATGCAGGTACAACCCGTGTACGACGTTCAAATATCTGAGCATCTTCTCAAAGATGCATTGGGACAAACAAAAACAAGCTGGATAAGTCTGATGATTCTCAGAAGGTTTCCTGACAAAGAATTGCTGGTGAATTTTGAAGCGAGCGGGTACAATCTTGCAGCCATACTCAAGCATGGAATAGACTTCACTAGTTGCAATATACTTTTGGAGCTTTTCACGTGTGCATATTCTCCTGAGGAATTGGGGATTCTGTTTTCATCACCTGTAAAGGCAGGGTCTCGGGAGCTTTTGTCACACTTGAAACATATGAAGTTCTCAAATTTGTTTCAGTTGAGCCGTATAAAGAGCGAGAATGAGCAGTTGAATTCAACGCCCAACGACTTATCCTTTTGCCATTTGATAGATAGGTGGGTGTGCATTTTTTGGGTTCCGCTGGGTGGCCCTATTCTCTTGGACATGAGTAGCATGGTGTTAGCCGGGAACAAACCAATCACATTAAGATTTACTAATGAAGCTATTGAGGTGGAGTTGAAACACTCTCGCCTTGTTGATTATTTCTGTGGGTACTTGAAAGAAGTGGAGAGATTTCATGCCAGACAAAAGTCTCAACTAGTTGAAACGGGAGAGATACATGTTGCCCTGAAGAGGAATTACCAATGTGCATTTGGACAACCGAACGCAGCACCGGCAGAAAATGACCGTTCACTGAACTCTTGTATTCGAAGTCACCCTTTGTCAAATAATTCCTCGCAAAACCTGAGTGCAGTTGAAGTAGAAGATCCCCTTTCAGTGTGGGAAACACAGGCAGATCATTATGATATGTCAACACCCAGGCATATTGTCCCACCAGAAAACTTGCATTATACTTTTTCTTTAGAGCGGATTCGGCACAAGGTTGCAAGGTTATTGAAAGAGAAGAGACAGAGAGTTAATTTATCACCTGTGGCACCATCATCTCCCCCATTAACCAGAGATTCAAGTAAAGACGCTACGCCCTCTACCGAAAAGTTCAATAAAAACAGCCTAAGTACTGGTGAAAAAATCGATGATACGGCTGCAAAAAGCTGTTTCCGAACGAAAGTCAAAGAGTTGGTGATACAGGGTGAAATTATTTTCACAGACATGCAAGCTTTACTTCTGCAGGGGCTCCAAATCCAGCAGAGATTACATGAATTAATTAAAGAAGATCTATGTGAAAACAGACCCTACAGTTCTTCTAGCTGAATTACAATATATTTTCTTGCTGTGACGCTCCTGGATAATAGAGTTGCTGTTGTGTACATGTTTTAGAGCTACAGATGCTGCTGTAAAATCGTCTATATAGAAACCAATCGCAGGAATATAAATTATATAAAGCCCAAGACCCGCTGGGCAAAAGACTTGGGATTGTCTAAGTATAAGTGATGTCCAGCGTCTGGAGTTATGTAGAAAGACGCCAAATTTTTTCCTGCCGCTGTGTTAATTTCCTTCACCATCTGCATACCAGCCTTTTCGTCCATCCAATCACGATCGCCATACATCCACAATGTCGGAAGGTTCATGGCTGCAAACTTTTGAGGACATCTGTCCAATAATGGGAGCCTGGCTAGTGCACCAAAGGCCAAAATTTTGGTTATGGCAAACTCACCAGAACCTTTCCCATTAAAAACACGATATATATAGTCATGAAGGATTTGGAATTGTTTTGGATCACGCTTATATAAATAAGCGAAGCGGAATGAGGTCCAACTTGATATCCATTTGGATCTTAATGGTCCAGAATTTCTTATGAGACTAAATGGCGAGACATGCCTGTTCCACAAAGCATTTATGAACCGCCCCCCACGTGTTTCTAAGTATTTATCGACTTTTTGATTTACTTCTTTCGAATAATCCACAGCTTCCGGATCAATAACTATGTTGTTTTCACCGGGAATCTCGATCTCGATGATTTTAGGGTCTTCATTTTGCTTCTGGCGCTCTACTTCAGAAACGGGACTTGTACTTGGCTCACCCTTTAACAAGGAAATCCTACTCCGTTCTAAACCAACAGGACTGATCAACACCATTTTTTCGATCAAGTTTGATCCATCAACTTTCTTGTTGTACTTTAAGGCATATGCGCAGCTCAAGTAACCACCAAAAGAATGACCCAACAATGTAAAGTGCTTAATATTGCGTTCTTTACGCCACTCTTCGAACGAGTCTATGAACCAATCCTCGATTTTATATATATCCTCTTTGGTCTTGTATGGAAAATTGGGGAATGGGGCTCTAGTTGAGAACCCAAACCCTGGAAGGTCAATAACATGCAAGCGAATACCTGGAATCAGTGACAAGTCCTCAAAGTTCTCAATGAACAAGCCAAGAGAAGCTGCATATCCATGAACCAAAACAACATCCTTGGGTTCTTTGGATTGCTCCGTATTATTGATGAAGAACTCATGAACTTTCATGTTGTTCCCAATGTTGGTGTCAATCACCTCGGCCGTGCGCTTCCCATCTGACTCTGGGTAAAATGGTAAAAATGAAAGCAACTTCTTTTCCACTTGTTCATCAGAATATTTGGAAGACCATGCTTGACGATACCAGTCTTTAAAGGAGGCACCCCACAGATAGGCAGGGACTTTAATCTTCGGGGGTATATCAAATTCTGATATTTTCTGAACTGAAGAAGAAGAAGAAGAAGAAGAAGTCATTCTTTGTGTTAGGGTAGGGTTGGGCAACAACGAAGACCACTTTCTAAAAAGCCATAGAAGAGCCTGTCAAATTCTTGTAATTTGAAGCTACCATTTTAAATGCAATTAGTGAAGCTTATATAATCAATTCGGGTGGCGTTATGGGGTCTCTAATTAGCAAGGCTCCGAACAACAAAAGGGGAAATGTATCGTGCAGGATTTTTACCGATCGGACATAATAAACGGGATTCGGAGAATAATGTTTTTACAAGTTAAATAGAAATGTTTGCATGTTATATAACTGAAAAGGTTTTACACTTTTAGTTAATGTTTTACAGGTTACATGAACAAATTTTTTTCGACATTTTCTAGGCTTCTGTACAGGACTGTTTTTTCTGCTCGCTCAGGCAAATTTTTCTCTGTATTTTTCAATTGAAATCTTTTTCTTCTTCTTTATCATACAGTTAGATTCAAAATGGTATGTGCCAAATAACGGCCATGAAGTTGTGATTTGAGTATCCAGTCCAGTATACAGCTAATACAGCACACATGTTACAGGTGGATCGTTCATTTCATCTAGGACTTACTCCAATATCGTTTGGGAATTCTCAAGAAACAGATTCCAGCTTCGCCCTCATCGAATCGCAATTCAAAAACTAACATATCTAGGACACTAAAACTCCAGTTACTTTAGCTAAGGTTATCAAGGTCTTGGGCAGAACCGGCTCCAGAGGTGGTGTCACCCAGGTCAGAGTTGAGTTCTTGGAGGACTCTTCCAGAACCATTGTCAGAAACGTCAAGGGCCCAGTCAGAGAGAACGACATCTTGTGCTTGATGGAGTCTGAGAGAGAAGCTAGAAGATTGCGTTAAGAGGTCTTCTTACAACTACAAACAATTCGGAAGCTTTTGGTAACAGTGTCTCCGGTGACACCTCATTGCCTCAGTTTTGTTTAATGTTATAGGTCTAATCACATGTGTTAATACATAGAAGTTGAAAAGTTGTAGTTTGGTATAGTATTACAGTGGTCATCTAGGCTATTGTGGAATCTATGCAAAAGCGGGAATTTGGTCATGTGAATATCACGTGGAATAATACAAAGCCCTACCCTAGCCGTTTTAGGATATACGTTCAGTTACGAAATAAGTGAATAACCTTCGAAGCCTTGGGGAAAATTCAGAATGAACCATCTATTACACAAGAGTCTTCGCGTATACGCATTTGAAAACTTATGAAACGAGGTTGTTTCTTAGAATGTATTTTAGAGTCAGTCTGCTTCCGAAAGGACAGAAATACAACTCAAGAATTTCAAGTAGACTTTCCTTATTTTTTAATTAGGTTTTCCAATGTAATTATGATGCCCGGATTGGCCATGTCGTTCCTGTAAAAGCCAGCATGTTGCATTCTCCTTTTCATCCTATGTTTGAACTTGATTGCAATTCTTCATTAGAAATATCACAACAAACGACATTTAGACATTATCCCGACATTCACCTTCAATATCAATTTCTAAAAAACACTCATAAACTCAAACAATATGTCTGATTTAGAAGACGATCTCTTAGCGCTTGCTGGTGGTGCCGAAGAATCTGGTGAATCTGATGGTGGATATGAACCTGCTGACCCCGGTGCGGAAGTAGCTGAGTCTGACGATGAAGCTCTCGCTAGCAAAAGTCGCCACGAAGACGAATTAGTCAACCCATACCCATTAGAGGGTAAATACAAAGATGAAGAAGATAGACTCAAATTGGAGAGTATGGATGAGATCCAAAGAGAGCAGATCTTGTTCGACAGAACCCAAGAAATGGAGAGGTATAATGAAAAGAAATACTTGCAAGAGAGAATGACCAAGCAAAGGGACCAAGATGTCCCCGTGAGAACATCGAATAGAGCTAAGGGTTCGAATGTTCGCTCTTCTAAACTTGATAAGTTAAGTGAATTGAGAAAGCAAAGAGAGAAAAAAAGCAAACGTAGTTATGACGACTACGAGGATGATGAGGATGATGAGGATGACGACGATGAAGAAGAGGACGAAGAGGACGAATATGATATGGGTTGGACCTCAAGCAGTGTATCACGCAAGAGTAGTGAACCTGCAAAACTTGTTGATATAAACAGGATAAAGGTTGGAAGAAGTATGTTGACAAAGTACTGTTTCTACTCTGATTTCTCAGATGTTATTGTTGACACATACGCAAGAATCAATCTTGGATTAGACAAGAGAACAAGGCGGCCTCTTTATAGGATGGTCAAGATTACCGATGTGAAATCAAATCCTTCCAAGGCTTATTCGTTGGGAAGTCTGAAGTGCGATCTTTTCCTCGTCGTGAGCCAAAACAGAAAACAGAGCAAAGAATTTCCGATAACCATCTTTTCAGACTCACCTATCACCGAGGATGAGTTTCAGAGATACTTGGGAGAATTGGGGAAAACCAATGAAACCATAGATTACGTGGACGATGTCAACGATAAGCTCAAGCAAGTACAGTCATTTATGGACAGGGGTATGTCAGACAAGGATGTGAATCAAATGCTTGCCAAAAAGCAAAAGTTGAAGAAGGAAGGACCTGAGTTGACAGGATACGACGCAGTGTTCCGCAAATCTCAGTTGATGGACGAGTTGAAAGTAGCCAAGCAGCAACCGAACAACCATGCGCAAGTCGACAGGTTGTTGGCCAAGATCAAGGAGTTGGACTCAATGCTTGTAAAACAGACTCAACAGCTCAACAATTCGGAGTCACTCAATACCATGTCAAAGGTTAATGAGCGTAACAGAAAGTTGAACAACACTAACATAAGAAAGGCTGAAATCAAATCAAAGCAGTTGCTGGGACAGGTGGGTCAATCTGACGGAGGAGACCCATTCAACAGATTGAAGACTGTTACCAGAATGTTTTACCATGATTTAGTGAACCAGGAAAACGAAAAGGCCATTCAAGATGCGAAGGAAAACTTTGAAAAGATGTTAACTGAGAAAAATGAGAAGGAAGAGCAGAGAGCTAAGAGTACCTACCGTGTCTTGGGTGAAATGGACGTTTTGATCAGTACAATTGATGTTAACTTTGACTAGTTAGATTACCATTACTCTTGTGAGCTCACCGACTTCGTTGGTTCAAGCGTATATTATTTTTAGGATAGTTCCAACGTGGCTAAACCGGGACCTGATAGATGTCACAGGCTCGTATTATAGTTAATGTAATTTTTGATGCACCCCACTCGATGTTCGAAGATCTCTTAAAACCCGTTCCAATATACGGCCGGCCGTATCTTGTAAGGGTTTATTCCCGACTGAATACCCGAAAAGGCTCTTTGTGTCAGTGGTATTAAAAATTTTGTGTCCAGGGCTTACAATCTAGTGAATGTGAACTCGCTTTCCAGTTCAATTTGTGACTCTCATAATTGCATTATTTCCGAGATATTCTAGCAACTGAGTTGTTTCCGTCTATTGCCATTTTAGTCACTACATTTTGTTGACGTTCTATCGTCTTTACTCTATAAAACTAACCGTACCCATATGCTATTTACCAGCCACGTTACTCCAACTCTGCCAACATTTGCAACCTTAGCTGTGCTCTTTCTGCTTCAAGATCGCTCACATCCATTTCTGCTTCCTGTACAAATTCATCTTCATAGTTGAAATGGTAGTCGTTATAATCATAAGGTGTATAGTACTTAGTGGTGTAGTTGCTTTGTTCTAAAAAGAAAGACCTGACTGACTCTTCTTCCGATTCTTCTTCTCTTGAGTCGATGCTTTGGCTCTCAGAATCCATGAAAAGTGAAGAGTTATCCGAAGCAAAGTGAAGACTAGGAGGGAAAGATTGTCCCACCATTGAAGTACCTGCAAAGTTGTTGAAGTCGTGTGGGTTATTCAAAAGAAAATCATCATCAAGTGCTGGGAGTATTTGTGGTGTTTGGGGCTCTTCCATAGGTTTTGATGTTATCGATGGTGAAACAGGCAGCTCATAAGAGTGTGATTTTTTGAGTGATAACTTGGTTGTTATCCTAGTCAACATAGCGCCACTTTTTCTTTGGCATTTGTGATTCTTCAGACTTGACCTCCTGATGAGGCCAAGGAATTTTGCAGATTTAACGCCAGAGTCGTCTTCCACAGGACTTTTTACCTCACAGGGCAAGTCAAAAGACACGGTGTTATCTGTTTCATTAAGGTAATAATACTGTCCTAGAACAGAATCATACTTCACCAGCCAGACGTTCCCCAGAGAGGACTGTATGGACTTGTCATCAGTAGATATGGTGGACATGTCAATATGTATTTGTAATATGTAGTATCAAAGGAAATTGTGGCCGTTATGTAGTTGCAGAAGATTTGATTCTGTTAAAACTCTTTGTTGGGTAGAGCGTCTAATATCTTTTAAAGACTGAATTGTTGCAAACGCATGCCTTTGTATATATACCCGCGTTTTCCACCACAAAAGCGAAGATTTGTAAGTTCCATTTCATGACAAATAACCGTACCCGAAAGCCGGAAAAGAAATTAAAGCCGTCGGAAACGGAGTGAAAAATTCCTGAAACACCCCCCTCCCCCGAAAGCTGACAAATGTGTGACACCTGCTCATTAATCGTGGACAAGAGGTACCAATCTGGTACTTATTCTTTAAGGTTTGTAGCATTTAAAGGTCATTTTCTCCAATCCCTAGTAAGCCTAACTTGCTACGTGCTCTCTGATGTCCCTGGTCAGGAATTCGGATTTTCCGGATATAAACCTACAGAAGCCACACGGAGATAGTATTTCATGTGAGGCACTTTTGTCAGCCTTTTGGGGAAGTTCGAAAAAAGATGATAAGAAGAGAAGTCTATTGTTTTCGGGCCAAGGGTGTTTCTGTTGGGATGGTGATGAAACTCACTAAAAACCTGTACAAGCGGTGTTCTTTTTGCAGCGCTGGCGTCTCTGAAAAATCTTCTTCCAATTTTTGAATTGCTTGCTGCAGTAGACAAGAGTTGAGAGGTGAGGGGACCAAGAAGTAAAGCCGCGAGTGGCGGTTTCATAGCAGACGGATTTAACTGGTTTAAATTTGGCTGCTAAATGGATCTCATCGTTAAGCCCGATTGATGATTTGTGGAACATCGGTCGGAAATCCCGACTTTGTATGCATTTTATACACAAAATCGGTAAGGAATCACCATCCCTTGGCCTCAACTGTTACCGGAAGAAGGGTTGAGTTCAATAAAATGTAAGCAATATAAAATACAGTCCTAAACATAAATCGTTACAGTGAAAGAATCTGATATAACTCAATATCATCAAGGCTCTATGTCATAACCGAAAAAAAGCTGTATTTTGTACCTGCAGGTCAGTTGATTTTAAAAAGTTTCGTATGTAGTAGGACCGACTCTCCAATACTCGCACATTGTTTCCCTCGTCTTTTACTTTATTCGGCTATTGTAAAATGCAGTTGCAGAAGTACGCAAGCTAAATGCAAGTGAAGTACACAAAATTGTTTGAAAAACTACTACAGTCGGGAATGCGGTGGCGTAAATACGTAAATGTAGAAAAGACCCACTGAAAGTAATCAGTTATGAAAAGATGCATACGGTGGCAATAAGCAGTAGATAAATTGTCGGACAGCATAAAAAAGTATGTCTTTAAGCCAATTAGATACAAAGTGAAAGGAGCGGGTGGCGAAAGAAATGTCATCGGTTGCTATTTAGCACTGTTTGAGAGCCTCGACTCGTACACCGTCTATTCGTCGCTACGTCTGATCTTTAACCCAACATACCTTCTATTGAAAATTACTATTGTCTTGACCTCTTGGAGTCGCGTCAAAGGTGGGGCCATTGCATAATAGATTATGTAATATCATAACTTGTTGATATATACTTAACTTTTGTTGAGCAGCAATTCAAAATCATTATTTCTATTATGCCATCCCAAGAGTTTACTGACAAGGTAAGTTACAATTGAGCATTGATCTAATTGATGACCCATTGATTTACTAACGTAAAGGCTGCTGCCGTTCAATCTTTGACTAAGAGACCTTCCGACGACGAGTTGTTGAAGTTGTATGGCCTCTACAAGCAGACCACTGTTGGTGACAACACTACCGCTAAGCCAGGTGTCTTTGACTTGAAGGGTAAGTACAAGTGGCAATCTTGGAAGGATTTGGAGGGTACCTCCCAGGAGGATGCCGAGAAGCAGTACATTGCTTTGGCTGACGAGTTGTTGTCCAAGTACAACTAAGTATTTAAATTAACTGAATGATTATTTGAGAGATGTAGTTGGGCGATCTATAGTCGCATGGGTTTGATGATAACAATAAGCAGGATAAGTTCGTGTCTCCAATGTCAATGATACCTTCATTATCAAATCATTAAGGCAAGTCAGCGAGTGTCACTATCACTGTTGGTGACACGGGTTAAATGTCGAACATAATTCAATGGGTGTCACCAGATGTCGGATGTAAAAAGTTTAATGTTAAACGAATTACGATGGTAGCCAATTGATCTACCCCCTACATCGCTTGATATACTATTCTTTTTCACCCTTAGTGCCTAACCTTCAACACACAGATCATTCGATCTTTCTTTTGGACAACTCTATGGTAATGCGTCTGGCATAATCGACCATCATTACTGCAGGAATGACCAAGTAAGGGATATATACCGTCATCAACTTGTAGGTTTCTAACTGGGTTAAACCGTTGTTGGCGCCTTCAACGTAAATGTACACCAAGCACACTAAAGTGGTGAACGCAGCATTGAAACCATACAAAACCATGTATACCCAGTGTTTGTGGGACTTGCCTGACCACAATTTCGCAGAACAGTAGAAGAACAACGGTAATTGGAAAATGAGCTCAAATATTCCAAAAACCTCAAGCCATAATGGTGTTGCCGTCAACAAGAAGTCTTTATTGGTGGAAGTGTGGAAGTCCAACAACGCGTTCGCGAACAGAAACCTATACTCTGCGGGAACGACCAAGGCCGAGTCCATAAAGACTGTAATGGGGATATGGAGTATGAAGTACGCCAAATAAAAAGTGTCTAAAGACATTGGAGAGGAATAGGGGACTTTTGCTGGATTTTTTGACGAAATTGTTGAATATACTTTATGATGAAAAGGGCCCTGACATAAACCTTGGAACGGAAACAAGAATCTACATTGCACAAATGATATGAAACAATCTATGAAGATTTCAGCCATCACAAGTGTAAGCAAACGTAAGATTTCGATAATATTCAAGAAATGTTTTGGGGTTGTGGGAGTATATTAGGTGACAAGTTTTGAAGTAAATGTAAAGACGACTGCATGTTTCTTGTCATCTGGTATCTTAAAAAAGATGCGTTAATCAAATTACAAATCTCAATACCAAATTCTTTCTTTAAAGAATACCTTCATGATTGATTGTACATTCGTTCTAGATTGTTTTTGCCAGTTCATTACTAGATATCACACCATCATTCATTTCCCTGTAATATACATGATGCGAGCATTACTAGTTAACAATACTTTATTCCTCGTAATCACTGGGCAACGACCTTCCAAACATAGATACTCCTCTTTAATGGATTAGTCGCTCTACATTGACTAAGTTCTCTTCTGTCTGGCTTCAGTTCAGCGCCCGTTTCCAAATTGGGAAGTTCTGTGCTGCAACTTTTGCACCCAAAAAAGTGTGTAATTGGACTGCATCTATTCTTTCTGAAACTTTGCAGATTTAATTGTACTACTTCCCCCTGTAACAACTAGCTTATAAATAATTGGTATACTCATTTACTTACTTATTAACTACTTAAATTAACTGCGTCAGTTCATCACTCTCAATAATTTGTTCTCTGGCGCTCGTGAAAACCGCAGTTATCGGCTAACCTGTACTGCTGACCAGCCCACGAGCACTTTCTTGACCGCTTTGCCTAGCAAGACGAAACCGATCAACAACCTTCTGTAGTGCAGCCACCAGAATTGGTTTCTCAACAACACAATCAAAAACACCTGTGGCTTGAGCTTCATGCAGAAAACCTGTCACTGCAACTATCGGAGTAGCCAGGTTCATGCCTGTTGTGAACTTGATCAATTTGACAGCATCAACAGTGTCAACCTTGGGCAAATTGAGTTCTGTGAAGATAGCGTCAAATTTGACCTGGCCTGTAGCTGTACGAATCAACTCGTCGCCATCACTGACCAGAACAACAATACAGCCACATTTTTCGAGAGCCTTAGTCACTGTATGTCTTACTATGGGGATTGGCTCGCAGTAGAGAACATCAATATCCCCGTCATCATTGGGCTGGCGTGAGGACTCACGTCTCTTCTGCACGCGCATAAGTGCGAACGATTTTGAATCTTCATTATCGGAGCTCAGCGGAGAAAACTCACGAAGGTACGGTGAGTTGATCGAAAGACGGTGATGTTCAGGCTTGCTATCGGAGAGGCTTCGACCATCGGATTTTTCTGAAAATCGGCGACTCTTGGATTCACTCAATGGCATGCTTTTGGGATCAGAAGGGCGAGATTCAGAAGGTTTGGAATCAGAAAGACGGTGACTCTCGAGAGGGGGACGATATGACTCGGATAATTTTCTCTCTTCGTCATAATCGCGTCCTGGAGAAGCTGCATATACGACGGGCAGCCCCTTCAAACTTGGAGAGTCGCGAGGTGAGATGTTTCGCTTGACTCCCGGAGAAACGGGTCTCTTGAATGGAGACCCTGACGATCCCCCATTTGAGTATCCACGCGATCTCGAGATCGGAGTAGATTCAGATGACAGCGACGAAAAGCTGTTGCGATGCTCTAAATGCTCATTTTTCAAACGATTGATGACGTCTTTATTTTGCTTTTCTAACACAGCAAGGTTTCTGAAGTGAAAAGAGCCAAATTCAGATGGATCTGCCAACCTAGACGATCTCCGTTCTCTGCGTCCCGACCCAGGAGTGGACAACGCATTACCAAAAACTTCCACTGCACTTTCATCGTAGGGAAACTCATCTGCTGACTGCTCAAATCCTGGGAACAGAGCCATTTCTGCCCCTCGAGAGTCGAAGTAGTCCGTCAGCTCTGGGTCATCAACCGTAGGCACAAAAGAAGGCACCTCTTCAAAAAGCAGGTCCCATTGAACACCCTGGAAAAACGGGTGCTGGCGAATCTCGTCCGCGCCATTATAACCCAAACGATCCTCCGGTTCGAGTGCAAGGAGCTTGGTGATCAAGTCACGCGCTTCCGGAGGACAGAAGTCGTCCATTTCTGCTTCCAGTAGAGGAGGCCAGTCGATCTTCCCTGCGAGGATGTTCATGAACACCTTTTCAGGGGTATCTGCGTGGAAGGGTGCATATCCGAAAAGAAACTCGAAGAGAATACACCCTATTGACCACCAATCCGAGTATTCGCCCTGTCCGCGACCCTCAATGGTCTCTGGCGAGAGGTAGTCAGGGGTCCCAACAAACGACTTGACTCCATTGGGATCAAATAAGGCGTAGTTACTGACATGCGTCGTTTGCGAGGGCGAGTATGTGAAGTCATCATCAATGAGTGCAAAGTCTTGGCCACGGTCGATGCTGGAAGTCGAGATGGAAAGTCGTGAAAAGTTTTGTGGTCTAGAAGACTCACCTCTAGTGGAGTCATTCTTAGAGGAGTCGCTTCTGTTAGAGTCGCGTCTAGGTAAAGAATCACATGACGGGGGTTTAATAGATTTGATGGAGTCGGCTCTGTGGGGTTTTACCTCACTGTTTTTGCCATTTTCTTTTTGTTCACTTTCTTTATCCTTCCCAGTGTTTTCAATCTCATCTTTCCCAGCCTCCTTCCCTTTACTTCTAACATCCTGACTCAATGGACTCTGCAGGACTCGCTTATCCCCCGGCAGATTCGGAAAATACAGCTCGTTGATCAGAATTGGTGGAATCGACAGAATCAGGTGCAGGGCCAGATTTGCGCGGTGGCCCCGCACTCGAGTAACAGGCAGGTTCTTCTTCAAAACCGGCAGGTTAAGCTGGCTGGTGCTCTTGAACTGCATTTCAGTTGGCAGCAACAGAAATGGCGGCACCAGAAATGGCTTTGCCGGCGACTCCACCATTGGACTCTGTGCGAGATGCTTGCGGAAGAGCTCAATCGCTTGCTCACTAGTACTGCTTTTACGGTGTTGTCGCTCTTGGCGCCCAACAACACCAATACGCGAAAGCCCAAAGTCAGTGAGCTTAATATGTCCCTTGCTGTCCATGAGAAGATTATCCGGCTTGAGATCCCTATGAATGATACCTCGTTTATGGAGATCCTCAACACCTACTATAACCTCGGCAATATAACGACGACCCCAGTCGACCCCTAGAATACCTAACACCTTGAGCAACGCAGCACAGTCGCCCCCTTGGAGGTATTCCATTACCAAGAAAAGATAATCCTTTGACTGGAACAGCGAGTAAAGCTGTGCAACGTACGGCAGATCCGACTGTTTCATCATCACCGCACGTTCCAGCTTGACGTTCAAGATCTGGTTCTTCGCAATCATGTCACGTTTCTTGAGACACTTGATGGCTACGTACTCACCAGTGAGTTTGCGTCGAGCGAGGAAAACCAGCCCAAAAGCGCCCTTACTAATTGGTTTGATAACATCGTAGTCCTTGATCCCAGAAGATTTTGAGCTAGGCGTGGTGGACACCAACAAAGGCGACAATGGAGGTTTGAGTGCACTGGGGCTTTTGCCTACTTGGAGGTGTAATAACCCAGGGTGATTATGCCGAGATTCCCCATCATTGATAGCCGGTGACGAAGATGGTGTCGAGTTTGACCGCACACTAGGTTGTTCATTTTTAACCAAGCTGGGAGAATCTGCATTACGGTTACGCTGGATGGTGGAAAGTGCCTGCTTTTCCACATACGGGGCTGGTGAAAGGTGTCTTCTAGGCGACAGAAATGACGAATTGGACGAATCTAAACGTGATGCCTCCAAACCAGGAGAACCAGCTCGTCCACGGAGAAGGATGTCTTTGGGTGCAATAGAGCGGACATCGTCAAAGGTACGATCAAAAAGACGCGTGGGGCTTCGTGTACGCGATGGTTGAGGGGAGTGAAGTACTGGAGGGATATCAGAGAGGAGCGACAGTACTGAAAGACTTGCTGCTGCTGCTGCTGGAGGGAATTTGTTGGTTTCTATATTTTCTCCAAGTTTTAAGTCGTCGGCTTCTGTCTTTTTTCCAACCTTCAACTCATTTTGATCGTCAACTTCTCCAACTTTTGAATCATTGCGTCTTGTCTCCTCATCTCCCGTGTCATTCATAATACTATTTCCACTCGCAGCCAATCTCGATAATGCCGAGTTGCTCGACTGTCGCGAAACAAAACGCGGAAGCAGGCTCAACGAGCTATTTTCGAGGGCTCGTGCAAGTGACTCGGCTAGGGTCGGATCCGACTGCGCGGCGTGGAATGGACTCGAGAGTGGAACGGACGACGTGAGAGGACTTTGCGACCGTGGCTTGGATACGTTATCAGGGGAATTCACTGTGCATTCTGGAGTAGAGGGACCAAGGGCCGAAAATTCCATAGATGGTCTATGGAGTAATGAATGAGACTCAAGAGAGCCAAATGTACCTTCGCTTTCTCTGCGAATACCCACGGCATCACGTATCTTTCTAACGGTCTGACATACAGTTGCCAACACCAACTCATCGACTTCGGCTTTTAAGCGTGAAGAGTATTGTAGAACTGAGGCGAGTCGCGAGAGTATCTCAACTTTTTCGTTCACCATGGCCTGTGTGTCTTCAATCGCTTGTATGATGATGGGATTTTCACTTTTAAGAACTGGCCATTGTAAGACCGCATCTACTGCTTTTTCAGTTCCTGGTGACATTTCCACCAGCCCATCCTCAGCGCTCTCCACTGGGTTGATCATCAATGCTTCATCGCATAGTGCGATAAGCGTTTGGATGGTGGAGATGGTACTTTGAAAGGGTTGATGCGATACGCTATGAGCGCATTCAGTAGTAGGGGGAATTTCACTTTCACATCCACTTTTATGCTCTTTTTCTCCCAGTTCATGATTCTCATCTCCAGGTCTTTCATCTTCACATCCTTGAATAACTCTCCCTTTATCTTCTCTCATCGCCAACAAAATCTGTTTCTGTTCGCTTATCAGATCATGACACGCCTGTAGATCCTCACTCACACGGTGCTCGACTAGACACAACTCTGAATGACGCTCAATAAACCAGACAGGCACTTGTGATTCACAAATCCGGCACAAGATCAACTTGGGCTGCGGAACCATCTCTTCATCCACAATCTGCTGCTCATTAACATTGAGAAGGTATCCCTCAAAGAGCTCAGCCCCAAAGCCAAGGAGGTTGATGAGGTTCGGCGGGAGTGTGAGGTCAACATCAAGCGGTACAAACTCGCGGACTGTCCACATTGAGTGTGTGGGGAGATTTGATTGCCCAGAGTGGATGAGGATACCTTGTGCCTCGAGAGTAATGGTGTCGCCATCGGTAGAGATGTTGGAGTGCGACGGCAGAAGCGGAAACGAATCAGCTTCGGGTTCCACGGACGAAAAGTCGAGGTTACGAAGCTTTTCAAGGGATTCTGTGGACAGTAGGGAAGTTCTCACGAGCGGAGAATGGAGAGGGCTAGATTCAGAAGTTTGTTTGTGAGTATCCAGTGACTTTCCACCAGTGAGTTTGATATCTGCAGAGGGTCCCTCAATTTCAGAGAGAGATCCATTTGCAGAGGGTCCCTTTTGAGAGAGTTCCTCAGTTACACCTCCGAGTTTTTCAGATTCGTCACGTTCACTTCCAGCAGCTTCACTACCTTCGGTTTCTTGGGTTTTGCGCAAGTTTGTGGCGGTAACAAACTTTACCTTATAGCTAGCGTCATCGCGGATCATGCGGTCGATTGCAGCATTAAATACCAAAGCATCGTCCGAGGTACCGATGATAAAATCCAGAATAGGATGGTTCACAATTTTCTTTATGTCTGTGCCTACAATCTTCTCCCAGTTCCGTGAGAGAAAGCGTACGTTTCCATCCAAATCTAACTCGAGAACTGCAGTGGGGTTATCCAGCGATGCAAGCTGGAGATCGACCCTTTCGAGCGTGGCACGTACAGAAGGATCGTAAGTGGATTGAGTCTCTAGATCTTTCTCTTTAATATTTTCCTCAAGCCCACCAACTTTGGTGTTCTTCTTTGAACAATCTTTGTCGCCGGTTTCGTAAGAAGAGTCTTTCTTGTTTCTTTCCTCATACTTGAGGCCATCAGTATAATTTCTGTTTCCTTCGATAATTGTATTTGTCGCTTGTGCATCTAACAGCCTCTTTTTGAACGACAAATCGAACTCCTCATCATTATCGAATAAGTCTTCATCTATCTCGTCCTCAACAACTTCGTCGTTAAAACTGCTACCCATCCCTTCGTACCCGTCAACCCCTGTACTGATTCCAAGTGCATCCGGAATAGAATCATTGAATGCGAGATGACTATGCGGCTCACCGAACCGCTCCGTTCCACTTCGCACTTCGTTTTCACCGCTATTAGTGGTGTCTTTTGTGGGTAATTGTCCACTAACAGTCGAACTCTCGATATCAGGGGCAGTAGTATTGGGAGATACCAGCCGATCTTTGTCATATGTGTGATAGGTTGAATTCATAAAGGTCGGGTTGTGTAGCAAACCCCGTCGTGTTCGTGGTTGTGCAGTGTGCCCCACCATCGTGTGGATAAACTTAGCAATATAGTGTGGGTTTTTGTATAAATCAAAATATCAATAATGAGACATTTTCAATGGGGTAAAGTCATAAAGTTTAAAGGAGTCGCACATAACCATTTTTCAAACTCGATGAAACGAATGGATTTACGCTCTGTTAGTGTTACTTGTTACTTACTATTAATCGCGCTATTTTTGTAACATGCAGTTAACTTGTGCTCTACGCTTTCTCGTTGTGGTAAGCGGGATTTCTCGGGCTCCTCTTCTCATAAAATTCTATTCAATGGCTTAGCCAAACGATGCGGTCATAAACATGTCTCCCCCTGTCCAAAAAAAGCCCTTCTGAAGATTATTGGCCCACGCACAAGTATAGGAGTTACTGAATAAACTAGAAGATATAACAAAGCGCTCGGATAGGGGAGGAAACAGGTTCGAAAGTGCAAATCTTTCAAAAATAGAAAACAAAGATTGTGGGGAGGTGTGGTTTGGAGAGGGGAACAGGTAAAAAACAGCGAGCAGAATAATACCAAAAAGAATAGTGTAATTTAGACATGCGGTTGAAAACTGACTGTCATAGGCTTTGTGGCACAAAAATTCACACGAAAAGGCGCTACGAAAGTCACAACTCAGCCAAGCTTTACTTGCAAGTGAGTTGGTTAATCACTGAGAACATCCATAGACTGTTTTTAAACGAACGAAAACGTTTGCCATCGGCAAACTTATACCGGAAGCAAGTTTATCGAAAATGGTCATTAAGAACAGAATGTACTTGGTTGATAAATTGTCCTTGTGTGAATAGCTCACTCGTACTTTGAGATGCATATTAGTTTTAGGTGCCAACAAAAACCGAGTCAGTCATTAAACATTGAAGTACACTTTAAACTCACACCTCCTCAAATCCCTCTTGGAATCATAATAAACCGACTTCCTAAAGTCACTTGAAATTATTCCCGCGTATGCTACACGGTCTACAATACTTAGCAAAATAAAATATTCTTAGAAAGCAGAAAAAGGTCACAAGGGGTTAGTATGGTTGACTAAGCACTGGCATTTGTTGGAAATGCCGTGCTCTTTTTCGTGTCTTTCGTCTTGTTGGAAGAACTGAAAGGAAGACTGGGTAGGTGGTCGGTAACAAAGTTAATTGCACCGCTTAGGACTAGCCCCACCCACTGAGTATTCAAAGAGTTGGATCTTGAATTGAATGAATAGTGTTCGTTAATCGTTAGTCTATATTCATGAAGTCGTTAAAAGTTGGATTTTAAACGAGAAACCCCAAACCTAGAGCACCCAACAAAGGGGTCTAGACGAGGCGTGTGCCGTGGCGTGATTGTGTGAGCCGTTGGCTGTTGTTTGTGACGTAAAAATGAAATGAAATTGTCGGTGGGTTGGATCCGGTAGAAAACTTAACATCTTCTACCTAGTGTACTGAAACACCGGCCTTGACTCCAAGATACTCCTCCTCTTGATGCTGTCCAACAAGTCTGTGTTCTTCTCCTCATTTCTCTGCAAAATTAATTGCTTCAAACACTTGTTTTCCATATCAAGAGTCTTGATAGTCTTTTCTAACGCGGCCATGCGCTCATGCAACTCCTTTTGCTGACGCTCCATCTCCTGTTCCTTCATCTTCTTCTTAATACGGAACCGGGCAGAGGCCTCGGTGTTGCGCTTGCGCTTCTCGGACGAAACGTTCGACCGGCGGACAGAACCGGACCCAGACCCAGACGACAAGGGGGACACGGGTGTGTTGTACTCGGGGCTCGAGTTCAAAAGAACATCGGTGTTTTCCTTTTTGACTTGTTGGGGCATTTGGTCTAGCGTGCCTATGCTGCCAATCTCATATGATTTATCATTGCATTCAAAGTCAAAGAAGTCTGTCTGGAAAACATCGAGGTCACTCTTCGAGCTTTCGCTCAACACGGGCGAACCAAAATCAAGGTTCAAGTCCTGGAGATAGTCTGTCTGGGTGAAGTCCATTGTCTGGGGTTTCTGTTTAATGAGTAACAAAATTTTTATTGCAGATCCGTCTCCTTAAATAAGAAAAAATTTTCTCAAATTTTTCTTACACACACAAAGTCCGTTCTGACTCAGACTGCACTGCCTACAGGATGAATCACAAAGCATTGCAGATAAGATGAAGCGCGAAGATAAAAGAAAGATGCTATTGAGGGGGGCGAATGAAACTGGTCAATACTAATACCTAATAAGAGAGCCACGTTGCTACACTTCTTGTAAATCTTTGCTGGTAGGATTTGTCATCAACGTTTTTGGTCAAATGGTTCGGATTTTTGCGGCGAAAAAAAAGCTTCCTGCCTATAAAAGTAAGTTTGCGGCGGAAACGGCCAATGGTAGCGGTTTCACTCAAATCAGGAAATTGTTACACACAACATTACTAATACCGCGAAGTAGTGTACAGGCACGTTGTTCGACTCTGCAAGTTGTTACGCACTAATGAAATCACCCAACAGCAAGCAGAGTGCTTTTAGGAAAGGGGGTGCAACTATTGCATTGCCGCTGTAAATTGGCAAGGGTAATGTAGAGTACATAATACAAGTGTACTTAATGTGAGGTAATGTATGGTACTGATGGTCTATGTAAAGAGAAGTGATTAGTGGAAGTAACTATATGCAAGGGACTATGTATAACGAACTTCATCAGTTTGACCGTCGTCTCGGGGAAACCCGTGGCACGTATAGCTTTTGTGTATGGTTACCTTATCACATGGGACAGAAGTACAGAGTCAGTTTGTGGCACTACCGCCCAACACGGCCGCGGTCAAAATGGGGTGCAGAGTCAGCCTTCACAATAGAGTTCGGGCCGCCATGGCCGTTCTAGCTTACGTAAGGGCATTTGTCGTATAGCGAACGACGTGATTAACTAGAGAGCATTTCTGTGAAATGTTTCTGAGTTGTAGGCGTATGTAGTTCTATGTCGTGTGGTTTTACACTATTTATACCTCTGTTCTTTGTTGCCGTCTTGTGTATACCTATGTGCTGTCAATGGAAAGATTGTCGGGTCTGACCAATGAAAACCTAATCAGAAAACGTGTACATTCCAACGGGTAAAAACAACACTGTATGCAGTGCTTTATAATTATTGGTGGTATATACAGTATGTATCGTTTAGTACTCGAACTTGTACGATACACTTGAAGTTTAGAACCATGTGCATACATCTGTACAGCAGTCTTTACAAGATACGCTGGGATAAGCTAACTTCTCATTATTGGATTCAACAAGTGACGTGGTCCAGCAAACTTGAATAAACAGTGAGCTATGTCTGAATACGGCTGTTTTTCACCACAACCTCGTTGCATGGCTACGGCTAGCTAAAATGAGGATTTTACATAGCCCATGTGCATTAGAGTTCTGTGCGGCAAAAAAAACTAACCCCTGCGACCATGAAATTACATTACATTACCTGTCAATGCATTTGATCGCAACCTCTACAAGATCCCCAACCAATAGCTTTTAAAATCATAGCTTCATGAGGCTAGTTGTAGTGTTAGGTTGTGTGATTTAATTGACTGATAATTCAAGACAAGAACAGTTAGTTAAATACGAATTTCGTCGACTTAGAACGAGACAGATATGCCATATAATATGTAAATAGGAGCACTTCTTTCACCATAAACAAACCCCAGTTTTTTTCAAGGAATATGATCTCAGTATTGACAAAATACATAGAAAATAATGGCTGCAAAAAGTAATGATATAAGGCTTTACATAATAATGACTTGAGATATGCAAATACATAAGAGTATGATGACTACTTTCGTTCCTCCGAATATCCTTTTATAGTTATTTCACTAAAATTTAAGGAATTTCGTATTATAAAGGTTTATAATGGGTAAAGGTTAGGCGTACACAGCCAATCATGTTGATATTGCAAAGAAGCTCACATAAACCTGCTATCTTCTATTCTGATGAAATATTATGAATCGGATACGACCCAAGCACGGGAGGCAGCTGTAGAGAATACAACTTTTCCCAAGGTAGATGACTGTTCTTCATACAACACGAACTAGCAATTCTAACCCATTTTCTCCTCAAATAGTTCGAAGTTAAACCTCCTGTACAGTACCCTTTCTTCGTCAATTATCCCTTTATTAACTCTTTAATAGTCCTCACTCATTGCAAATCATACAGCTCATCTATCTAATGGGAATACTTTCACTTCACATTCACCTTTTGGCTCGTGAATTATATATACACTATGTACATTTCGCAGCCATACGACTAGAAGCAAGATTTTGCTCTATAATGACTATTGTCTTTCTCCTTGTTACACCTTAATACCCTTGGTCCGTTACTCTCATCTTGTACCAAAGTATGTCTCAATATCTATCCTTCCTTCGGACTGAGTTCCAGTCTCTTCCACTACTTGTCGTGTCTCTTGATAAACCCATCCACTCCGTTCTTCCTGCGCACGACCTGTGCTTCCAATTTCTTGGAAGCCAGCTTGGTCTTTGCCTCGAACTGGTCATCGAAGCTCTTCTTTTGCTGACCAATCCACTCAGAAATGGTTTCAGGACCCTTCTCCGCAGCAGTCACCTGTGGCTTCACGTTTTCAGGCATCTTGAGCATCTTTCTGAAAGTTGCAGAACGTAAAGTGAGAGTCTGGAACACAGAACACAAAGAGTTGGTTGCAACATACACCATGACTGAAGCATAGAAGTCCTTGGTGATAAGAATAGATACGAAAGGCAAGATCATCAACATCTTCTTCACAGGAGCAGTCATTCCCAGAGCTTGGCCCATCTCACCACCAGATCTAACCAAAAGCAAAATGAGAACCGCAGAAATACCGTGCAATCCCAAATAAGGGTCGACGGAAGTAAGGTCCGAGAACCAGGCATAACCTTGCTCGCTAAAACCTTCAACTGGGTGAGCAGACATCTTTCTCAAAGCTTGGAAAAACCCATATGCAATAGGCAACTGCAACATAGGGTACATTTGCTTGTACATGGTCACATCGTTGTCTTTCATCAATTTCTTTCTTTCCTGCATGAGCAAGTACTTGTCCTGTGTAGACTCGCTCGTCTTCAATTCCTTGAGAATACGGTCCATTTGTGGCTTCACCTTGTTGAGCTTGGCTGCATTGGCCAGTGCAGACATGTAGAGTGGGAAAAGGAACACTCTTGCGATGACGGTGGCCACAGCAATACTGCCCCACCATGGTAAGCCTGTGTAAACATGTGTAGCCTCGAGAAAACGCTCGAGAAGTGCAGTAGGACCGTATCCGTGGGCCATTCCAATAGAGTCGAGATATCCGATCTGATCAGATGTCATCGTGGAGACCTTTTCAGTCACATCGTCAAAAGAAGTCAAGGTGTTTTTCACCTCCGATGACGCAGTAGAGTTGAAACGAGCTGCATGGACAGGACCTTGAGTGAAACTCATGCTAGCCATGGCATTCTTCAATAATCCGCTAGAAGAAGCGAGTTTGGCGGGTCTCAACGCCCTCGTTGACACTCGTGCTGCGACTCCAATTCTGAACATATTGTAGAGAAAATTTTCGAAACGATTATGTAATATTAAACCAGTGTGGTGAAGATGAGGTTGATAAGAGATAAGTTCTTGCGACAAGTGCACAATGGTCTAAGAAACAAGTGTACATCATACCATTTCAATGAAACAATTAGCTCACACAAATATAACCACGTTCAATTAGACCGTAAAGGACGTGGTCAGCGTGATCAGCGAGACCTAGTATCCAAACGTCTCATGACCACGCTGCATATACCCTTTGACGACTTCCTCACCAACCTCCCCAAAGCTCTCAAACATGTTTCGAGAAACAGAGATATTGACCCTCGTGCACTCGAAGTGCTCTTCTACAACCTCGTTTTAGAGAATATTGCTGGAGCAACAACCCTACTACATTTGCTTCACGAGCATCCCACATTTCAAGTCTCCAATGAAGTGTGGTCTGCCTATACTAGCGAAGTGATATCACAAGGGAGCTACACTGGTGCTGTTACAGTCTACCATCACCTTGTCGACAACTACTCCAACTATGCCGAGGACAAAATGTCAGCCTACTCCACCACGAATCCCAACATACCCTATTTGCTTTCTCTTTCTACACTAGAGCAGCTTTCGAACATCTTTTCAGACTCAGATCCACTGCGAGCAAAGGGAATACTTGCATATTTCAAGCGTTTTTACAGTTATACAGCTCACAAAAGCACATATAAGAGTCTTATGATAAATGTGGTGGAAGCATACTCATCGCAAGGTGACACTGCCTCGGCATTTCGGCATTTCCGTCGTTTCGCTTTCACTTTAGGGCCTGCTAACTCCGCAAATGTGAGGCGTCTTCAAAACAACGCTGTCTTCTCCAACAGGGTATGGAGAAACGATAACATTGCAAAGAACAACAGTTTTAAAGTAACGAAGGATATAAAAACTCCTCTAGATCTCGAGATTGAGGGTTTGTTAGATGAAGAGGAGATTTTCTACAATCCTATGATTGAAAACAACGTATACACTGCACCAGACAAAAAACTGTTCCCTCTACTTCGGGGCCAGCTAAAGACCAATGACCTCCCTCAATTCTATGCCAGAATAGTGAAACCTTTGGCCAAGAGTAGTATTGCTACCACTGATAGCCGGTACCTCTCCTCCCTCTGCACCTCGGTGCACCCACTGCTACTGACATTTCTTGTTCGCAGCTTTTGCGAATTGGGCCACGAAAAGGAAGCGTTCAGAATGGCTGCAGATTTCACAGATGAAGCCTATGTAATATTTTTACGATATGCTCGCAGTGAGCTCAGGTGGAAGGTTATCGCTGCATACTTAAAACGAGAGAACATTTCAAGAGGTGTGTTGAGGGAGTTCGTGAGATGTACGCAAAAGGAAGATATAGGCAAAGTGGAGGAAATCTTCAAACCTCATTTGGGAAAGGAAAATGTTAAGATTGTATATAGAGACTCTGTTATTACTGAGTAAAGAGTCAGCTAATAATGAACTAAAGAACTCAGTCAAAACTGATTGATGAACTGGCTGTGTATAGAGCGAGACAATGTATCATTTAAAATGATGAGATGCCAGAGATTACGTCATTTACAAAACAGTGTTCTTAGTGCTGAATTTAGATTATCTGATGCCGTATAGGGCTGGATGTAGCTGAGAAAATATCACACATACAATCGCTTCAAGCGAACTTCTCCCTGAAATCATACATTTTTCCCTACTCCCCCCTTGGGTCCCTCATCTTATGGATCTTCACGTCACTGCCTTCCAAGTCACCCACCACCGCGATGTCCTGTGGAGTGATAAAAATGCTCTGGCTTTTTGGGTATTGTCTCAACTCTCTCAATAATAAACGGATACTGATAGAACGATTAACAGAATCCATGAAGACATCAAACTCATCCAAACCACGTACCCTCGAGTCCATCACCTTCCAGATTGATAGCAAAAGCGCAATTTGAGCATAACTCTTTTCTCCTCCTGACAATGACTCCATGCTACGCTGCTCCAGGTCATTTCTGGTCTTCGCAAGAAGCTTCAACTCCTTCTTCGAGTGTATAAAAGAAAGCTGGCCCTTAAATCCACGCAATTCCAAGCAGTTTTCAAAAGTACGCAGTGCATTGTGAATGTTCAGCTCGATTGTGGTGGTCAAAAACTTGTATCTTATCCGTAATTCAGAGTCCATCTCCTTGTACAGTTTGTCCAACTTCGAAAGTGTGCTTTGTGCGGACCTTTTCTTGGCTAACTGGACTCTCATATCCTTTTCTGCCTCATCAAGGGGCCGTCCCATATCCTCCTGAAACTGTTTGAAGAGTCTCAGTACCTCTTCGTACTCCTTTGCAATGGACTCGGCTGTGTCTTCCGGTTTTATTTCAACATCTAGTCGTGCGCACTTCTTCTCGGCTTCACTAGTGGCCAATTCCAACGCAGCCATTCCCTCCTTGATCTTCAGCCGGCAAACCTCAGTAAGTTCCTTCTTCTTGTTTTTCTCCGCGCTGTAATGCGCCAAATTGCCCTCATTCGTAGCTAGATCGGTGTCAAGGTTGATCATCTCTTCGCGAAGATTATCGAGTTTTCCTTCCGAAGCTTCGAGTTTTTCATTAGCTAGTACGCATTCTTCCTTAGCCTTGCGTACTTCTTCTTTCTTATTGTGGACTTCTTCAACCAAAGATTCCATAACTGCTTGCAACCGGGTAAGTTGACCCTCGAAATCAACAATTTGCAGTTGAAGTGACGCAATGCGCGCAAAATTGCCGTTCTCTTTCAACTTAGCTTCGATGTCGCGGATTTCTTTGGCAGTTTCATCGATCTTCTTATTGATTGTGCGCACGCGTATGTCGCACGCGTCTAATTGATTTTTCTTCGTAATCTGGAGGTTTGACTTCTTTTTCCTCAACTCGTCTAAACCTTGCTGAAGTGAAGTCACTTCTTCTTGCATTTCTGCAATTTGGCTGGCATAAGAAGTCGAATCATTAGCGAATTTGGCCAATTCATCGCGGTAAAAAACAGGGTCAAAACGCACTGTAGAACCGGATTTGCTACTTCTCTGGCCAGACTTGCTGTTGAGAAAAGATAGGGTAGAGTTCACATTATGTACTTTCAAAACACGTTCAATCTCATTTTTATTTAATACAATGACCATGCGCTCGATCATGTTCATATCAATGAGTGTGTAGTGGATATTTTCGTCGTGAAACTCGAGCATATCGTCGACGGTAGTCTGACCGTGCGGCTTGGAGTCTGAATAGTCGAACGTCTCGAATCGCCTCACAACAAGACTATGAGTTCTATTGAGTTGGTACTTTTGGAGAATGCGCTCCAAAATTTGCCGGTCATGTCCGTCACAAACAACGAATGAATCTAAGCTCTTGCGTAACACGGTCGTCAACATCCGAGTCCATTGAGTGTACTCAGGTTTTAACTTGCACCCCGCTCCGAGAGGACCTATGGGCTTTTTATGCCATTCCTTGCAGTTTTCGATATCGCGGATTACCAGCTTGATTTGCGTACCCCAAGCGGCATACTTGTCTCCTTGAGTTCGTACCATCTCTTCACGTTTTCTGTTGAGAACGGTGATCCTCGATGAACTTTGATTAATTTGACTCTCGACTTCTGTGATCCCGAACGACTTTGCTTGAATTTCATCTCCCTTAGCCCTCTCAGCTCTCTTTTCTTCTTCGAAAGACTCAAGCTGCTCTCGTAACTCCCTAAGTTTGGATCTCATTTGCTCCCTCAGCTCTCCATTAATCTCGTCAATACGCTTTTGCTCCTTCAAAATCTCTTCTTGAGCGCTGACTATGGACTGCTTTGTACGCTTTATTTCCATTTTCTTGCTCTCCACCTCCTCCTTTGCCTCACGACGCGCGGCCATCAAGTTGTCAAACTTGTGCTTCTTCTCGTCAACATTTACCAGCAAGCTGGCCACTTCTTCTTTAAGCTCATCCTCTTTTTGAGCTAGCTGGTTTCTTTTCACCACAAGTTTTTCCTTTTCATCTGCACACTGACTCATTTCACTGGCGATGTGCTTCAACAGTGCCTCTGCATCCTGCAATTTCGACTCATAACTGTTTACCTTACCCTGTATAACATGAGCGTTAAACCAATATATTTTGCCGTAAAGCAATCCTTGTCGTGTTCTTAATGCGCTGGACTCGCGGTATCTGTCAAAAATCAATTTTGCTTCATTGTATCTCTTGTTAATGGCATTGTACTGTCTTCTTGCCTCGTCCACTTTACCCTTTACTGCCACTATGTGCGCGGTCGCACGCTCGTAATTGGCTAGGATGTCGATGATATGTGCGCCCTGCATGAAATAGTTGTATTTGTCTGTATCTGTACTGTTGGCCAAAAACTCCCTTGCCTTGTCTTGTGACAAGAAGGCCAACGGGTTATCGATAGTGATGACAAATTTGTACAATATATCGTCCAATACAGCCTTTTTTGTTGACTTAACCTTTCCATCCAGGGACTTTATTGCATACAGAGATGCTGTGGTACCAGTTCTCAGAATTTTCCTCTCCACGATGATTCGTTTGCCATATACTTCCGGATTGTATGCTTCAGGACCTTCATTCGCAAACAGAATAGTGATTTTTGCAGTTGACTTGCCTTCTTTGATCAAAGATTTGATGGAACTTCCTCGGTTTGTATCTGTAGCTTTGGCGCCTAAGCCGACGGATATGCCGGTGAGAATGGCACTCTTACCAGAGCCATTACGGCCGATAATGAAGTTAATCTGAGGCCCAAGCTTCAAGTCAAATGCATCATGACACATGAAGTTGCGTAGTGATACCAGCTCGATGACTCCTGCAGTTGCTGGTGTTGATGTATCTGATTCTTCATCCGAGTCGCGGTCTGATTCAGAGTCGTTTTCACCCGAACTTTCACCAGAGTTATCGTCATCCTCTGATTCTTCCCCTTGAGTCATTAATAACCTCTTTTTCGTAGGTCGTTCGCTCATCAACTCCCCGATAGAGACGGGTCCACGCTTAGCCATTACGCGTAAAATGTATTTATGTAATGGAAAAGAACACAAATGTGTTGCAGCGATTTATAAAAACTATATAGACAGATATGATTGACGCGGGACCTATAGTCATCCAATTTGAGACACCACTCGAATATTCATTTGCAAAAGTATATTGGGGGACAAAGATCGATCTCAAACACCTCTTATACAGATGCTAATCATGGCATGGATATCAAGTCGTTGGTGTAGAGCACCAAATTTGATTCTGCAACAAGATAATCAAGATATGCATAATAATTATATGTGGAAAACAGTGAATATAGATGTATACTAGCTGACTTAAGAAGCAAAGTTTAGATGTAATTCTTTGTAGATAGAGATTTCGCGATTACCAATATTTACTCTGCTTGTTTCTTTTGCCACAATGAAATCAGATTCGCCATCATTGATATATCGACTTGAGTTTCCCTCGTATCATTCCTCAATTTACACAGATATACCCTTTTCTTTCTAAGTCTTTCTAAGAAAAGAATTGTCGAACGTCTATTACGTACAGTTTGTAAATCACGATTCAAATAGAAGTTGACATGCAAACCTGAAGTCATGGTTTTGGATAGAAAGCCTCTTGTCGAGTCATCAAGATGAAATCAAGCTCGTAAAAATCCCGAAAAAGTCAGTTGATCAAAGTTTACTCTACAGACTGATTAGGTTCCGCGTACCCCAGGGCCCTTTTAGGAATTTACTGAGATCTTAATCTACTACTCGCTTTTTAGCTGGTATTATACTGAGTTTGGTGGGTAGGGCAGTTTTTTGTAAAATCCATATATATAAACCCCAATGAAGAAATTTTCAGGCGAGCATGTTTGTACTCAAATCATGGACTCTACTTCCTCTTTTACAGCAATTATTCTCATTCCTTCATTACTGAAAAGCTGATACGAATAATTCCGAAGAACAAATTGATTTGTGTGTTTGTTTTTGTTGGGCGCATAAGTAGCTTTAGCAAATGCAATTTTGATATTTTGAAAAATAGCCCTCATTAACAGCTATAAACAGTCTCTAGCTTGTTCCTTTCTGTATAATACAGCTTGAAAAGTGTTTTCTAGAAGGTAATCTCTTTACAATCTAAGATACCATCACATTAAGTATCTGACGGACATAAAACAAATGTACATAACTTAAGCAGCCACCGCCTGATCCCCTTCATCAGCTCCTAGCGAGTAACCTCATCTCGTACCTGCAGATTGGCATTCCAAAGATTAGAAATTATGATTATGTAATATAGACGTTATCGGGACCACTAATAGCTCGAGGCGTAGTACAGATTACAACCACTTATTTCTCAAGTAGGTCGACAATTCTCCACTCTAATATCTGTATCTACTCCTCGACACTTTCCAGTTTGACTCTGATCCACAACAAACTCATATAAATGTTTGTACCACATCACAAATAGCACCGCATCGTAAATTACACTCCAATTCGGACATCATATTGTGTATTTCTATGGCATTCGAGACCCTATAAAACCTCTTAAAAACAAACCTTCCAATTTGCGTCTTACATTTCGCATTGTCTTATCTTCCTCGTAGCTCCCCTATCTTTTCTAACTCTCCTATCTCTTCTGTTTTCCACAAAACTGTGCAGCCGGCTCAAATCGCCCGATTCTAAAAGCAGCCTAATTTAAGCCGTTTCTGCGCGATAGTGTCTGATTTGAGCCCTGTCCACGGCACTTATCTGAAAATTTAGAAAAGAACTGAAGTGTGAGTAGGTAGGATTGGCTCTCAAGGGCCATTCAAATATTAGCTATGTGGTATCTAAGTTTTCTGCCTGTTTGAATCAAAAACTCTCAAAAGTCCCAGAGAATAGAAGATTGTTTTACTTCTTCAATGTTTTACGTTTGTGTCGCATTTCTTTGTGTACGGCAAATATTAATGAGGCTTCCAAAACGAAGTTAAATCCCAAGACAATAAGTAGCCCCCAAATTCCTTTGTTTTAACCTCATCACTCTCTATGAAATTTGCTAGCCTTCTTACTTTGGCCACCAGTGTCTTGGCTATTCCTTTCCCAGCCAAGCGCAGCGAAAAGCTCGAACCAAAGGTTTTTATCGTCTCGCTCTTCGAGTTAGAAAGAGACCCTTGGTTAAAGCACTCCCCATTGAACTTCACCCAAAACTTCACAATTCCAGGTATTTCGCCATTGTATGACTCCATCTACTGTACTGAGTCTGGTGATGTCTGTCAGATCACCTTGGGAGAGGGTGAAATCAACGCCGCAGCTTCGTTGACTGCTTTGACTCTTTCGCCAAAATTCGACTTGACCAAAACATACTTCTTGCAGGCTGGTATTGCAGGTGGTGAGCCTCAGTACACCACCCTTGGCTCGGCAACTTTTGCCAAGTACGCTATTCAGGTTGGTCTTGAGTACCAGATCGACTACAAGGAATATGCGAACACCAACCCTGACTGGCCAACCGGCTACTTGCCTTATGGTACAGACAGTCCATTTGCTTACCCAGGAAATGTGTATGGAACTGAAGTATTTGAGTTGAACGAAAAATTGAGAGACAGAGCTCTTGAGTTGGCTAGCGAGGCCAAGCTTGACAACGGTACCGAGGGCAATGCTGCGTTCAAGGCTTTGTACGATTTCCCTGCTGCTCAGGGTGCCCCTACTGCTGTTGCTTGTGACACTTTGACTTCTGACAACTACTTCACAGGCAATGTTTTGGGTGACTATTTCTCTCACTTGTCCAATGTTTTGACCAACGGCTCTTCCACTTACTGTGCTACTGCTCAGGAAGACAATGCCAGTTTGGAAGTTTTTGTTAGAATGCACAAGGCTGGTTTGCTCGACTATGGTAGAGTGGTTGTCATGAGAACCATTTCTGACTTTGCCAGACCTCCTCCTTCCTTGGCAAACAACACCGTCGAATTTTTCACCAAGTCCTCTAGTGGTGGTATTCTGGCTTCCTTGACCAACTTGGTCAGCGCAGGCTACCCATTCGTGAACGATATTCTTACTAACTGGGAGCACGGTTATGCTGATGGCTCTGCTTACAACGCCACCAACTACATTGGTGACATCTATGGTTCCCTTGGTGGTGTCATGGACTTCGGAAAGTCTTCCTTCACCATTGCTTAGACAACTTTATACCCTTATAGAACGTATTCGGTGAAATAAATGTAAGTGAAAAATATTATTAGGGTTAATTACTTCATCTAGGTGGATTCTACAAACTCTCTTGCTGATACAAATAAATTACTCTTCATCTTTCTCTGTCTCCTCTTCGACATCTTCAAACACCTTGTCATAATTAGTGATCAACCTTTCCATAATAGAGTTCATAAAGCCGAAATTGTTCACCAAAAGCTCTAGCAGACTTGCTTCAGTCAATGCAGGCCCAATCACTGTGGCCAAATTAGATGCCGTCATTCTGTTCACGTCGCTCTGAATCGTGATGGTGCGCAAGTGGCTTACCAACGACTTCAAAGTTTGATAGTTAACCTGAGGCAACATTTTCAAAGCTTCCCTATAACTTGCCTCATCATCTGACTGGTTCTGTTTCAATGTAAAAAATTGATCAATAACACCATCTGTTAATAATGCGTCCGGCAACTCGCGGAAAAACGATTTCACAACACTTGTAAGTGTATGGACATCATAGCCTCCGTCCTCAAGTCCTAAGTACCCAACCTTGTCAATGGTGCTCTTCACATTGGCAAGTTCCGATATAGAAGACGAAATTCTATAAACACCAACGTCCTTGATTCCCTCCGTTTCGATGTATTCAAAGATTTGTTCCAACAAACGCGGGACCTGCGAATGTTCGCGGTTACAAATCACCTCAATGGGGATTCCAAAAGTTACGTTAGTGTTCTTGTAGTTGAGCTGTTTTGAGAAAAACCAATGTCTGTTTGCATAATTCAATTTCACCATCCAGTCATTTAAGTCTGATTCGAATGGTGCTTGAAAGAAAAACTCATCCGTTGAAGTATCAGAGTCAATCTTGAAGCATAATGGCATCAAATACACTGGAAACACCTTCTTGTTTTTCAAAGAAATAGCCAAAAATGGCTTTTGCTTTGGATCGATGAAGTTCTCTGGTGGTGGCAACTCACGAGAACTTACGATACGCTCATTGCCAGATCCGACATTTAATGAAAACGGTCTCGTCTTAGTGAACAACCCACTAATCTTGAACCTGGAGGTCGAATTAGCTTTATATGACAAGGACTGTCTTCTCAAAGAAGAACTTGACGATTTCTTGTTGAGCGAATTATTTCCAAGCCCACTGGTAACAGTGTTTGAGGATGTAGTAGACGAAATTGACTGACTGCCATTCATCGCCAAAGCTTCTCTGCTCTCTTTCAACTGCTTCTTCTTGTTGTCGAGAATTAAGATTTTTCTCTGATCACGTAACACTGTCCTGAACAACTTGAGTTTATCCTTGTCTAAAAATGTGAAGTCTCGTAAACTCTGGGCGTTTATCAGCGTTTCGTCGAGGTTCAACAAAAACTCAAACTCGCGTGTATCATGAAAACCTACCTCAAGCTTTTCACCTTGTGTGTCGATGTCCTCCACGCCCAACTCCTTGATGAGCTTGAATATGAGATACCGCTTGTTGAAGTTGATGTTTTCATTATAGAATGATGGGCATTTGTTAGTCTCAAGCAAAATTTCAATTATCCAACCGAAACACGGTAAAAGTGGTTCTGGGGTTTGTAAGTCGTCAAGCGTCAAATAAGTCGGAATAAGCAGGTACAAGTCGTCGTAGGTAGATTGAGTCTGGTTTGTTCCCTCACCGCCAAAGGAATTAGCAGCCTTTGCCCACAAGTTGGTAAAGAGCCTAGACTCTGGTGAGTATATGACATTCGTGATCGCTGTTTCGATACAAGATGGGATACATTCCTTAGTACCTTCAAAAACAAACTGGTTCTCGCTCATTTTCAATTTGGAGATCTGTATCATTAAAAGAAGCGTCTTCATTCTGTCTAAGCGCTCTTCCACAGTTATCTTCAAATCAGTCAATTGCACTAATAAATAACTGCGGAATTTGAAGTATATCTTGAACAATTTGCGGAATACCAATGGAAATTTCTTCAACACAAGCTGCTTTTCCACAGGATCGACTAGAGATTCGAACATGGTGAAGACATTAGAAACAAGTAGGTTGTCGTCAGTAGTAGTGTTTTTCTGAAGGTTAAATTCAAACAACGCGTTCCTCTCGAAAGCTTGTTCGAGGATCTTATATACTTTCACCCAATCCTCGATCTTAATTCCAGCATAAAAGACAGCAAGAAGCTTGTTGAACTTGTGGAGGAATTTCTCAATCTTGGCTATGTTTTTATGCCCAGGAAGATTCCTGTTCATTGGCACTTCGTGCAAAGAATTGGTAAAGCGAAACTCCGTGATCAAATATTCCTCAAACTTTGACACTTCAATGGGCCTGTACGTTTTCTTGACAAACAACTTTTTCAACTTCTTGTAGTAATTCACCAAGCTCTCAAAAGACTTCTCCAAATTAGCGTCAATCTTTTTCGAGTTATACCATTGCAAAATTTCGTTACTGAAAAGCTTGAGTAACTTGATCAAAATGGTCTTGTTTGCAAGGTCAAGTGCAAAGTTCAGATAGAAATTGTTAACTAAAACAATCAATACCTTCAAAATATTAATTTGGATCTTTAAGAGAAGTTCATAGTCGACTTCCCCAAGAACGTTCAAATCCACATCAGTGTCCAACGCCCAATTAGGGAAAATTAATCCATTGGCACCTCCTTGGAGGTAGCCGGTGGACATGCGGTTCCCCTCCTTGTTGTTAAGACGAGTAATATACAACTTTTTCATCACTGAAATCACAGCATTACCCAGGTTAATAAAACGATGCGCAAGCTTATCAAGCAAATCTCTGGTAGAAATGAAAGTGTTATAGTTGAGAAGGAATACAAACCGGTACTCTGTCAAATCGAGCGATATGTTCTCGTCGAAATACTTCGAGTCAATAAGAAGTAAGTCTATGAGTTTGTCCACAGACGCAAACTTGGGTATATACTTCGTAGGTGCAGTCACACCCGACTCATTGGAGATCACTGAGTAGTTATTTTTCTTTGGACCTGGCGTATTCGTGGTAGTCCCTTGGGTTTCAATATCTTCACCCCTTTCATTGTCATCTTTCTCCTCAGAAAGAGATTCGGTATTATCTGCTTTGTCCCTCCTCTTGTCCTTCGTGGCCTTGTGGCTTTGCTTGGGTGACATCGTAAAGTTTTTGAACTTTTCAGAATTTAGAATATCGTCCACATCGATTCCTAAACCAGGAACGTCATCCTCGTCGTCAACATTGTCAACGTCATCTAGAACAGTTGAGCCGGTGTCGAATTCGCTAATAAAATCATCGATGCGGAATGTCAAATCCTCATCAATATACACGTTATGCTTGTTTAACTGTGGGTCAAGCATTTGCTGTAATGGAACCTTGCTCTCGTTTGCAGCATTTCCATTGCCGATTAAATCATCATACTTACTGAAGTTCACCTTAAAGTAAGAACTATTAAAGGTTGGGATCCGTGCCGAAGGACTAAGCTCCTCCTGAGCCATCGCAGAGGCCTGCATTGAAGATGACGAATCATTCGAGTGTAATGACACACTTGATGAGTTGCGCTGCCTGAACGCCTCCATAGGCTCCTTCAACTTGAGGTATGCCTCGGGTAACTCTGGGTCAAGGGCCAACGAGAGCTTCATGATTTTTTCAAGATTTATCAGGTCACAGTTAACCTCAATCAATTTGAGTAGCGTATTTTGAATCGCGATATTGTTGGATGTGGTGCGTGGTGTTGCTTCGTGGAATGCAGGTGGTAACAGCTTGGTGTCATCGCTATTAGCTCCAAGGTACAATACTTGGTTCAAGCTCTCATTCAGAAAAATGAAACCCATCAGGTCATACCGACGCAATACGTCGTCATTGAACCGAATAATGTCTGTATGGTTGCTCAAGTTCGCCAAGTACTCGTTCCATCTGCTGAAAGAGTAGTTTATGCGCTTCCAAACCGATTCTAATTCGAGAATATTCACTGTAGCTGACGCTATGTTGTTGATAACCAAATCACCGAAGTAAGGAATCACGGACTCCTTAGCATATATTTTTCCCAACCCACGCGGAGCCATGATGTGATACAGGTCCTTTGATCCCAGCTCGCCTTCAGGGGACTCGCTCCTCTCAGGCAAAGAAAACAGCCCATTGGCAAGGTATCGTCTGTCAAGCTCGAAAAGTACCGGCAGCCAATCGTTTTTGAGAAGCTTGATGTAGTCCGGCAGCACTAACAGCCACACTTTAGTGAGACGCAATACCGGTTGCGAGAGGATAATAGACGATATACCTAACCACGACGACATATTTCCCGACTTGTCAAGAAGGCATCCGAGATCAATCCATTTTTCCAAGAGCCTCGCTTTCCTCTCAAGAACTATGGAGTTCAATTTCCCTTGCGGCGTACTAATGGTGGACTGTGAACTTTCAAACAAGTGGCTCACCAATAACCGCGAGAGATAATGTATGTGTACGTCATTATTAAATATCAACGGATTCTTCTTGTAAAATATGTCCGGTGGTGAGGTCCCTGTTCCTGCCTGGTTCAAAGACGAGCGTAACAATAAGCTCTTGTCGATATGACTGTTCCAGTTATTGAAAAACTTTTGGTCAATTGCACTCACTGATGCCGCAAAGTCAAAGAGGTTGATGTCATTCATAAATGCAGTTGCATTAAGGTCCACGAACGGCATAACTGTACTTTCTGGTACATCTTGCGAAACCAAGTTAATCAATTTCTGCTGTTTCTCAAGCATTGTGAGCTTAAACTTAGCAACTCGTTCCGAGACATCGACATGTTCAGCACACAATTCGAGTATTCGCAAAATATAGGGTGCAACATCCAGTTTCAACAAGTAACTGCTGAAGTCATCGCGTACTGTGTCTAAGAGATCCAAAATGCGCAGCAACACAAGAAACTCATCAAACTCTCCAGCATATTTGCCTCCTAATATTGCGCTCAACATAGTGCATGCAAGTCGCAATACTTTGCCAAAGTTCGGTAGTATAGGCAATATACTCACTACTGACAGTATCGAAGCATAATCAGCCTCGTCATCGGCAAAAAACATGAAGTGTAATAAAGCCTCAATTGAGTTTGCCCGCGATTTTCCATTTACCAGCGCTTGTGGCACCAACGATATCGTTGCACGTGACTGTGCAAACTGATGCTGCTGGAAGTCGTAGTGGAGAGATGGGTGTGGTACAGTTGCGTCGAAGTACGACACCGGATACTCATTCAGCAAGTCTGGTCCAGTGAATGTAGTTGGCGACTCTGCTTCATGAATTGTCAAGTTGCTTCCATTGGATTGCTTGAAAAGTTCTGTAGATGGAGGAGCGAAACCTGCAATAGCTGGCTGTGATGACGATGTTTGTGGGTACAGGATGGCAGACGTAAGACCTGATGAGTTTGTCACCTGTGAGCCTCCCACGTTCGGTACGGACAGGTCCACACTCAATAACGAAGTGGATGACTGGGAGTGCTCCAACTGCAGCTCTTCGCCAGTGGCTACTTTGAATGAGCGGATATTCGTTGAAGGTGCTTTGTATAAATATAAGTGCAGTCCCTTCAATTCAACGCGATACATCTTCATGTTTTGCTCACTAATGTCACCAACCGTGTTCAGGTTGACGACAACGTTGAGCCACGCGTTTTTGAGGAGCTTGGAATCGTAGTCAGGTTTTGCAAGTGCCATCACCGACGTTGCGGGTTTACTTTGATAGATGCTTGCTGTGCCGTTGATGGACCGCGTCTCGTTGTGTAAAGTCGAGTAGTCGTCACCAAAATCCAGCTCATATATCGAGTGTGTTTCATTATTGTACATGTATTTGGAGTTGTTGCTGTTCAGATTATTGGCATTGCTATGAGGATTGAGATGATTGTGTGCCAGTATGTTGTTATTGGGTTGGATGCTAACGTTCGATGGATAGTTGGGCCCATTCTGACTGTTTTCTGTGTCTGTCCTTTGTAGGTTCACATTCTTCTTGTCTTCACTGTGGTTATGCTGCGAAGCTACCTGTTGCAGGTTGGAACCAGATTGGAAACCGCCCAAACTCTTCCGCTTGTCTTTCTCCTTTCTGGATGACCAGATCTTTCTCATGCTGAGTAGGGAATAACAAACTTCGGCGACGTGTTTTTTAATTCTTTTTCGTAAGCTTAACGAGTTTTTTAGTATGCAAGATATGGTGGAGACTAAGAGGGGTAATAGGGACTTCCTCGTTTAAGCACAATAATTTACGTTACTATTTGAGTGGACCCTCTTTTACAGACGAATGGTTATCTTCTATTGCTATTCTGCCTACTGGTATCCCCTACCCGATCCTGCTCTTGTCGTCCACTTCAATGTTCCGCATTAATCGTCCTGATTTGGGAAAATAATTAAGACGAGTAGGGACATAGTACAAAAAGCCGATGACAAACAATAACCCTTATACAAAAGACAAAACTTCCCCTTACATAATTTCAGTCTGTACAATTCGGAAGATCTTCATGCCTTACCCATGTGCAATACACCTGAGTCTCAAGCACCACGCGGCATCTTTCGTAGCACCTTCTACCTGACGACCCTAAGTTGTTACCTATGATGGTTCAGAACCCTGATTTTTTAGGTGACTTAAAGCAGACCACTAGTGTTTCGAAAGGCCATATGGCGATTTTCTTCGGTATTTGGGCGGCTTCATATGAATTCGACGATACCTCATTGGACTCAATTTACTTCAGTTCTTCGTTCGTATTTTTGCGAAAGCATTGATGTACAAATTAATCCGTTACACATTACATGCAGAGATCTTTGGAAAAAGAGCAGGTGAACGTGTAACCCTTTCATGCGTGGCAACCTACTAAAAACCAGAAACCTCGAACCACCGAGTTTGGCGAACAAATCTAACCGATGAATATGAGGCACATGAGCTTTTACACAAACCCAAAAAAATAACGAAATGCCTCTAATATCGCCGTATCTGCAGTGTCTAGTTTTCATTTGAGTACGATTTTGTCCACAGCAAACATCATTTGAATTATGTCTAACAAAGACTGTCTACCTCATCCAGCCGCGTAGCTTCTGCCGTCAGCTCAAGTATTGATTTTGAGACATAATGGTTTTATGCAGGTCCAGAGCTCGCTTGTGTGTGTACATCGACGCATAGGTTTAGATGCGTTAGATGCAGACTTGATGCCATCTAGATCTTCACAAATGCACGTGAGATCTATCTATCCTAAATCCTTCCAATCATCACAGCGACCGACTACAGGATCCAAACGCTCGAGAATGGTGTGAATCCCCGTTTACAGGGGGAAAAATGATAATTAAATACAATCACGAACACAAATGCATATTTGCCAGCTATGCAGTTATACGAGGCGTGTAATCTCCAATCGAGGCATTGGACAGCAGTTTGAGATGAAAACCGACTCACTCTGGCCAGTTTACTTTGCTTCTAGATTCTACTTCAAAAATTTGTCTATTCTTTCAATTATATACTATGTACACGCTATATATACAACGAGGATATCTAGTATAGTGGATGCGACTCTTAAATCTATGCTGATGTTCCTCATATGTGAAAAATGTTTTTCTGTAGGGACGTAGGTAACTTGTTCTAGAATTTATTAGTTACATCTCTTTGAAATGACACCTTGTCGTTGTGGAGTTTCGCTGCATGATTCAAATCTCCAGACAGTGCATTTGAGGGGATTCCGTTTAGATTGGCTTGAAGATTCTAAGTACACTTTTATTAGCGTCTTTAGTAAGCTGACCTAACGTAGTCAGCACATCCTCCTTTCGCAAAAGTCGAATCTCTTGAAGATCACAGCCATTAACAAAATCACCCTTTGTGGGAATATTAGTGTCCACTCGCCTTTCAACCCGATGCCCGTTGTTGCCTCCCTTATTGCTTCACAACATCTCTAACATTCCCAAAGGCCAAAACACTATCTATTCTCTCGCTGCCACTGAACAACATAGCGAGCCTGTCAATACCGCAGCCCCATCCCCCAGTAGGAGGGAGCCCGTACTCCATGGCACTAACATATTCCCAGTCCGGTACCAACATCTCTTCATCAGCGAAATCCGTCCTATCGCGCTGTTGCAGAGCAAGCTTTTGGTATTGTGCAATAGGCAGGTTCTCTTCCTCGTAAGAATTAACATACTCTTTTCCATTTATGAATAACTCAAAACGAAGGGATATCTCGTACTCCCTGTTGCCATATGAGATACCCGTAGATTTTGCCAACGGCAGCAAAGCTGCAGGTTGGTTGTATATCACCACAGGGGTGTTGGAAAATTCCTGTGAGATACTTTCCAAGTATTCAGAACTGAGATTATCCAAAAGACTGGCAGGAGAGACATTCTGTGGTACCTTTAATCCAACCTTTCGGTGATATTCCACCAAATTCGCGGAATTGAGAGTTTCAGGTAGTGGAATACCTGTTTTTTCCTCCAAGGTAGGCACGAACTCGTACTTTAAAAATGGTTCAGCCAATGGCCGGAGATGCTCTATGTTGTCGATTTTCCCGCTCAAATCCTTGTAAATTTGCGCAAACATCTGTTCTGTCATAGTTATAAGATCATCAAGCTTTAAGTACGACTCGTAGAACTCACAGCTAGTGAACTCGGGGTTGTGTGTGGCATCTACACCTTCATTGCGGAAATTGGGGCCAATTTCAAAGACCTTTTCGAAACCACTTATGACCATCTTTTTCAACCAAAGTTCCGGCGCAACTCTCAAAGACAACTCTTCATCATGGCCCTTGAGAAGAGTGGTAAATGGTCGTGCGTTTGCCCCTGTTCCTTTACCTGCCACAATCGGGGTATTGACTTCTAGAAAATCACGCCCAAGGAGAAAGCTGCGTATCAGTTGCGCAATCCATGACTTCGCTAAAATAGGAACCTTGCTTTTGGGGTTTACAAGGTAATTCATCACACGCTGTGAGTTCATAAGTCCCTTATCCACCACCTTATTTGGGACTCCACGAATGCGGGGTGATAGCATCTGAAGTGGCTTATCAATTTTGAGACTTAATTCACCTACCTGCGATCTTGAAGCATATCCGTGACAGCCTATCACATCCCCAGGCTTGAAAAACAGGAAGATTTCGTCAAATTCGTCTTTTGAGATACCCATGGCCTTATTATTGGCCATTATCTGAACCTTATGTTCTGAGCTGACGACGTCCATAAAGTACATTGCACGTCCGGCACGACGGATGCTTGCTATGCGACCTTCTAAAATAGTAGGCTTGTCATATCTGCCATTGGGTAGTGTGGAGAAGTCCATAGACTCAAACGATTGCCGAAAAGCGGCTATACTAGAAACTTGGGTCGTGGGAGATAACAGCAGACGAGCTGAAGCTATTGGTGGGTATTGCTTGCTTGAAATGAGCGACTTTCGTGTTTCATAGGTGAGATCCGTTGAAAGGTTTCGCAATATGCGGAGCATTACAAAATGGTGAAATCTCAGACTACCCAGATCGGAAAATTTCGCTCTTGACAAATTGACATCTTTTTAATAAAGTCTTCATAGGCTAGAAGAGTAACTAATACTATACAGTTTAAACACGGACTATAGTTTGGTCAATGGACTCGTATATTTGAACAGTGTATTAGCCTTTTTTTAAAACTTGATACCTAGCGAAGGACGAATTGATTCAGTGTGCTCGCGAACTTCACAGAGCGTTGCTCATATAGGATAGGGATATAACACTGAAGAGTTATTAGGATAGCCGAGTCATAGAATTTTTAAAGAATAGTGAATACTAAGTAATAGACTTGCTAATTGAAATCTGAATATCCTTTTCTCTTCTCAAAAATTACTTATGCAAAGCGTTTTTACCGATATATCACTGTATGTGTAAAAAGAAAAGGTTCTAACTAGGGCGTTTTATCTAGGAAGCCTAGTCAATACTTGAGTTTAAGTAGTAACTTTCAAAAAGTTTTATTTAAAAAACCTCAGAGGAAATCAGCCGGACAAAGATACTTGAGCCCCATTGTTCACCATGAGAGAGTCTTATTTATATATGATCAACAAAAATGATACATTCAATTCCTTTCTTTATCCTTCAACTGGGCTTCATACGCACGATGTCTCAATTCTTTCTGTAATTTGGCTGCGAATTTTTCAATATTTCAAGAATACAACCCCGCATGCAACTGTTCCAGAGATAAACGCTCTGATCTTCTTTACTGACTTCTGAGATCTCTATTAAGAAATATCTTCAGCGTATCATGTAGTCTTTTCGAAAAACCGGTGCCATGGAAATAGCATAAGGGATCCATAGACATATAACACCTAACGCAAAAATCTACTTCTTGACTAACACCACTCCCTTTTTCAGGCAAAATTGTTTACAATTAGCCTACAATCATATATGCATCGATTGAAGTTTTCATGGAAGCTACTTTTAATGGGCTCGAACTTCCAGTGTTTGTATTACCCTTAAGGAATAGAAGTATTTACTTATTCTTATCTACTGTTTTTCGAAATCTTTGGTAAACGTTTTTTTCTCATGGACTTCTTCGAAGCAAGAGAGGACACTGACGGTGTCAGGCTCTCATGGAATACCCTTCCACGGTCCAAACTTCAGCATCAGCGTAATGTGGTACCACTAGGTGCTTTATACACACCACTCAACAATAAGTCTGAGATCCAGGAACTCCCTAAGGAGTATCTTGTGATGTGCCGCCAATGTCGCATGGTTCTCAATCCATACGTCCGGGTGAATGATTCTGAGGTATGGACCTGTCAGTTTTGCCAGTTTTCCAATAGAGCAGTACCTGGGACGCTCACTGATCCATCCACCGGAGCTCTTGCTCCTCAATTGCAGTTTTCGACGGTTGAATATACCACCGACAAACACAGCCCGCTCCCACCAATCTTTTTCTATGTTGTGGATACGTGCTTTGAGGGAGAAGACGTGGAAGACATATACGCAGTTCTCAAAGATTCTATCAACACATCACTCTCCTTGCTTCCTGAGGATGCATTGGTTGGATTTGTGTCTTTTGGAAAACACGTCTACCTTCACGATCTCACCTCAAACGACAGGAAAGTCCATACCTTCAATGGTTCTAAGGAATACACTCTTGAGCAGGTACAGCAGCTGCTTGGTTTCTTATCCAACGACGTCCGCGTTCTCCACAACGGGGGGTCTTACCTCGACTCGGTCTTGTCGGTTGGCAAACGTTTTCTTCAGCCTGTCTCCATGGTAGAGTACGCATTATCCAACATTATAGAGTCACTTGCTCCGAATACTTTCCCACACTCTCAGTTCACTACCAGAGCTGAAAGATGTACAGGATCAGCGCTCAATATTGCATCGCTCCTTCTTAAAGCAATTTTAGGCACTTCTGTGCCACTGACGGGTGGTCATTTACTCTGCTTTGTTGGGGGTTGTTGTACTATTGGACCGGGTAAGATAGTAAGCGTCCCATTAAAAGAGCCTTTACGGTCACATAAAGACATCGAAAAGGCTATTCATTCCACGCTCCCAGACGCTCCTAAAATTGCTCAAACAAATACCAAGGCTGATATTAACATTTACAAGGAGGCTAAAAAGTTCTACGCGAAAGTAGCAAAACTTGTGTCGGGAATGGGTTTAACTTGTAATTTTTTCATTGGGTCTTACGACCAGGTAGGTTTGTTTGAGATGGATGAAGTCTGCTACCATACTGGCGGAACAGTTGTAATGGCTGATTCATTTAGTACATCGATATTCAAACTGAGTTTTATGAAGTTCTTTAAGAAGAGCGAGAGCGAACACTTGGATATGGGTTTTAATGCGCTGTTAGAGGTGCGTGTAACCCCCGATTTGAAGGTTCAGGGTTTGATTGGTGCAGCAACAGCAATACCAGCTAATAAGGATCAGCAACCTCATGTTTCGACGCAGTCAGTTGGTATGGGGGGTTCAACCGCTTGGAAGTTGTGCAACGTTAATCCCCAATCAACGTATGCCATCTACTTTGAAAAGCTTGATTCCGCCAATCAAAATGTTGCATGTATACAGTTCTTGTTTCACTACCAACATTCGAATGGAGATTTGAAGTTGAGGGTTACCACTATCCCCTTAGGTATTGCCCTTGATAGCGATGTCGCTCCTCTAGAGGCAGGGTTTGATCAAGAGGCTGCTTTGGTATTGATTGCTCGTGATTCAGTCTACAAGTTACAACAGAGTGCTTCTGGAAGTAGCAAGTCGGTATTGTCAACTGCGGCGATTGTAAAACAGATTGACCGCCTACTTGTTGACTACTGCAAGCGCTTCGCGGTATATACTGTGGGATACCTCGATTCTTTTAGGCTTGCTGGAGCATACGCGATGCTTCCACAATTCTTGTACCACTTGCGTCGTTCACAATTCATCAATGTCTTCAACAGTTCGCCTGACGAAACTGCCTTTGTGAGACATGTTTTTATGCACGAGGATACTGCTAATTCTATAGTTATGATCCAGCCAACATTGCTTTCTTACAATCTTGATAAATTCAGCACTGAAGACGCAGAAGCCGACACTGAACCGGAACCCGTGCTCCTCGATTCGCTTTCACTTGCACATGACAGGATATTACTTCTTGACACATTTTTCCAGATTCTTATCTACCACGGATCACAGGTGGCACAGTGGAGAAATGCAGGCTATCATGAACAAGAGGACTTTTCACACTTCAAAGCATTTTTGGAAGCCCCGAAGAAGGAAGCAATGGAAATTTTAATGGATAGATTCCCATTACCACGTTTCATTGATTGCGATGAGGGTGGATCTCAGGCAAGATTTTTAATGGCCAAGTTAAATCCAAGTACCAGCTATGCAACCAACCCGCAACAACAATTGTCTGGTGGACAGTTGGATGTTTTGACCGACGACACTAACTTGCAACTGTTCATGGACCATGTTCAGAGAATAGTGACGGCTAAGAATTAGTATAGCAGGAACACAAAGGTAATGCTATTTTTACAAGGTCTGGGCGTAAAATGATTCCGATGACAATCGACATGATGCAAATAACTCTATTATAACTGCATAGGTCTTTGAATATAATTCGAACTCTATTAATTTAGATAATGTATGCGTGATATAAAAGGTTGTGTTCGAACAATTTAATACCGAGTTCCTGCGTTAATGTATAAAAATATCGCTTCGTTAACTGCTCTATTTCTTTCCCCATGTTACTATTCCTCTTAAAATATCTCCATATGTATTGATGATTTTTAATACGACTACTTTAAACTACATAATGTGTACAAAAAAACTTGTCAAAATGAAGATATTACTTTTCAAACTTTATCTTGCTTCAGTACCGTCTAGGCCTCACTATCCAGTCTTTTTTTCTTTGCTATCTTTATTGCCTTTTTCAAAAAGCTGCTCTGTTCGTTATTCTCGCCTTCATCTCCTGCTACCTCTGAGGTCACTTCATCTTCATCTTCATCCTTTCCTGAATCTTTAGGCTGTAATTTCACTAATTCATTGCATGTCAAGTGCTCATTGACTTTCCCGATTAATTCACCATAGTCGTCGTAGATTAAGTCCGTTCCCACCAACTTTTTCCACTGCGTCTCGTAGATTTTTCCATCAATCACATTCATATTGTTTATTGACTCACTACTCTCTGGATCACCAGCAATGCCTGAATTGTTTGACAATTTGATCAACGGGGTTTCGTGTGTCAATTCAGTGATCTGAAAATGTGCCAGTGATTTGATGAGGTTTATTCGTGATTTAGGTGCTCCGGCCAAATTGTGTTCATCAAAATTCTGGTTCTTACCAATCATAGGTATATCTATAGTGACATAAAAGTCCTAGATGTTAGTCCAAATCTGGAATTGGGCGGATTTCGCATCAGAAATTTATTTACGTACCTCATACTCTTCGCTATTTACTTCACTGGAAATAGATTCAGTCTGAGTATGTTGTTTCTTTTTTCTCTCCTCCTCTGCTTTTCTGGCTTTTATATCCTCATCAGAACCTGCCTCGAACGCAGAGTGAAACGTCCAGTTCATTTCTTCGCCCTTCTCCAAAAACTCACAATTACCATTCATCACAAGGCTCCAAGTACCATTATCAACAACGTACTTATCTAAAGAGCATGCACCGGCTCTCAAATGACCCCCATTCTCATCAATAGAATCGTACACACTTGAATAACCCATGAGCGACATTCCCAAAGCAATCTTCGTAGCTGCATGTGTAATGATAAGTACAGACTCAATATTGGGATATTTGGTAGGAAAAACTTCAAAGAATCGCCTCCAGAAAAGCTTTGCTCTCTCAAGTATTTGTTCATGGGTCTCACCAGAAAGATCTGGAATAACTCCTAATGTGTTATCTCTGTGCCATTCTTGCTCGTTGGACAAAACTTCTCCAAAAAACTTATCTAAGCGGTCGTAGTTAGCCGGGGCTGGTATAACAGACCTTCCTTTCTTATACCACTCACCTACACCCCTCTCTAATACAATAGGAAGATTGAGTTGTTGAGCAATGGGACGTCCAGTCTCGACACAACGGTAAAAAGGTGAGGACAAAACAAACTGCGGTTTGTCAGGTAAAGTGGATATGAATGCCGCCAACTCCTTGGCTTGCTCAACTCCATGAGGTGCTAATGGAGGGTCGGAATCTATACCGGTGGGATTGGGTGCATGTGGAGGGGGAAGCCAATTTGCTCTGTACCCGTGTCTGCAGATGTATATAGACTTTAGTGGCATGGTGTGTTGACAAAAATTATAAAACAAATCCTTCTTTCTTTTTTTTGCGAGCAAGGAAATCCTTCTACACTTGAATCAAAATCATTACTATTGTATCAATATGAATATTCTCTACAGCACTCACTTTCATTGTTCATTGCTTAGCTAATGATTATCTCTCCTCTTTAGATCAACATCTCCAATGGGTTCTCTATGATCTTCTTCAAAGCCTTGATCCACTCACCACCAAGCGCACCATCGATAGTTCTGTGGTCAAAAGTACCTGTAATAGTAATGACATCATCGAAAACGAAACCTTGCTCGTTAACCTCAGATGGAACAGCCTTCTTCTCCACAGTTCCGATAGCGACAATGGTAGACTGTGGTGGGTTGATGATGGATGTGAAAGCAGTGACAGCGTGGTTCATACCCAAGTTGGAGATACAGATGGTACCACCCTGGTACTCCTCTGGGTTCAACTTGCCAACCTTAGCTCTCTTACCCAAGTCCTTGACCTCCTTGGAGATCTCAGCCAATCCCTTAATGTGAGCATTCTTCACGATAGGAGTGATCAAACCAGTTGGAGTAGCGACAGCAACAGAAACATCGACGTTCTTGTAGGTTCTGATGATACCCTCCTCACCTAACCAGGCAGAGTTAGCCTCTGGAACGCGCAAGGAAGCCAAAGCGATGGCCTTGATCAACAAGTCGTTCACAGACAACTTGTATCTGTCCTCGGCACTAGCGTTCAAAGATGCTCTCAACTTCAACAACTTAGAAACGGAGATTTGAGACTGAACGATGTAAGATGGCGACTGCTGAGTCGACTGCAACAATCTGCTAGCGATAGTCTTTCTCATGGAGCTGATTGGAGTGTCCTCGTAGGTGGCACCGGCTGGAGCAGCAGCAGCAACTGGGGCAGCTGGAGCAGGGGCCTTGTAACCCTCAAGGTCCTTGGCGGTGATTCTACCACCTGGACCTGAACCCTTAATATTTCTCAAGGAGATACCCTTGTCCAAAGCAATAGTCTTGGCGTATGGGGATGCGATAATGCGGTCAGTTGGAGCAGACTTAGAAGAAGAAGAAGAAGAAGAAGAAGTAGCCTTCTTTGGAGTCTCCTTTGGCTTGGCCTCCTCCTTTGGAGCCTCCTCCTTTGGAGCCTCTTCCTTTGGAGCAGAAGAAGCAGCCTCACCGGCATCTTCAGCAGTGAAGTTCTCGAAAGCAGAAACATCGCTAGCCTCCTCGACGTAAACCGCAATTGGCTTACCGACTGGGACGTCCTTGGCACCGTCATCGAGAAGGATCTTAGCAAGATAACCCTCTTCCTGGAACTCAAAGTCCATAGAAGCCTTATCGGTCTCAATCTCGGCAATTGGCTCACCAGGATTCAAAGCATCACCAACTTTCTTGGACCAAGAACCGATGTTACCTTGTGTCATAGTTGGGGAAAGGGCAGGCATGTTGATGACAACGTGTGGTGGAAACTTTCCAGACGAGTACAATCTAGCCAAGGAGACCTTGGAGGTGGCGAGAGCACCACGAAGGGCCATGGCAGATCTAGAAGCAACAAAGAAAGCAGACATGGTTGAGAAGAAGAGTGTAAACTATCTTTTGTTGCCAAAAAGTGATGAGAAAATTTGTTGGTGTTCAAAACATCCGTTCTGCAGTAGTCGCATCAGAGTGTTCCGGAGGAATCGGGCATATTCGGACAAGTAAGTCCGCTAAGTATACACAGAAAAAAAGAGCTCCGACCAGTATAATCCCGGAGTTCAATTTGACCAATATATAACCCGGAATGTAAATAAGACTATTCTCAGCTAGTATGTGATGATTTTAAAGGCGATGCCTTTCGGAAGTAAAATGTCCGATGAGTTTTCGTCTAAATTTCAGACATCATTACTACTGAAATGTAGTATGTGGTTAGAGATGGGAGTTAGTCACTGACGAATATAAGTACTGATCTAGTAATTGGTCATATTGATCATTTTAAGCTCAAAGGTAAATTATCTGGCAGTAGACTCAATAGTACATGGAACGATATACTGACAGAATTATGCTGGTGACTTTCAGCCGCGACCTGCATATAATTCTACCTAGATGTGAAGTTATAAAAAACGGAATTCGAAAGTCGAGGACAGTATACAATGAGCCTTTTTAAACATGTTCAACACTTCCTTATTTTCTAATGTCCTGATAGATTTTTTTGCTATAGATCATATAAAGCTCTATCAATGCTTGAACGGTTTAGCAGGATTATATTGCTCGATCAATATCTATAAACTTTACCTCTAAACCTTAACATCCATTTTTAAATGTATGAAGTTAACTTCAATTGCCTGGTCTGATATCCAATTTTCACTCTATATGCTGACATCATCACTTAACCCAAAATATGACTTGCCCATCTGTTTCTCTTTCTGGAACATACTACCAATGTCTTCATACCCAGGTTCGCCCACGCATTCTTCCTCATATGTAACATCAACAGCTCCATTCTTGACTAAACTGTCCTTGGCAGTCTGCCAGGAAAATCTCACAAGCCCAAAACACCACCCAAAAACCTTATCTACTTTCAGGTTCAACCACCGCACCGTATTAGGATCTGAAGGATAACCCGAACCAATATTAATACCACCCAAGATGACATTATTGAAATACTGCAAATTATAATCTCTCGTAACTTTTGCCACGATTGATGCTGTACTAACAATGGGATAAATGCTATCAGCTTTTTTTGCCACAGTAACTTCGATACCGGGGAAGTGTCCGCGAAGCTTTCTAGCATAGCTATCAGGTGGTCCCACTGTATCCACAAAGATGTGTTTAACATTCACTCCACGTTCAAGAACCTGTTTTATGAGCTCAATTGTAGTATCGTGAGCTTGTTCGTTTAAATTGTAGGAACCTTTCCCAACAGAAGACTGGAGCATACCACTCAGGATATCACGGGCAGTCATAGTTGTGGTACACCAGCCGACGTTGTTGCTTAGCTCATCATCACCGTCTATCAACCTGAAAAGCTCTCTTCTTTTATCTTCTTTCAATGTCTTCGAGTCTGCAAATTTGTACTTCAGTTTCAACACCTGCAGATATGACTCAAGAGAATAAGCAACTCCGTAAACCATTGGTCCCATTACAGGACCCCTTCCAGCTTCATCAACTCCAAGTACAACAGGCTGGGTCATGTCTGCTATTACTGCATAAGGTACATTTGAGTGGTGAGTAGATGAAGCAAATGACATGGGCGACCGAATATCAAGGACTGAAGAAGGAAGCCATTCTTTCACTTTCACTCCAACTTGATCGTCTTGGATTTCTGATGATGAGGCAAGTTCTTTGGTCTTAGGAACTTTATTCACTGCATCTTGAGCTGTTGAAGAACCATTCAGTATTTCTGTGGTTTCAATTAAAAAAGGCTTTACTTCTTTTATAGATAATGCAGATTTATTCAGACGAATCTCTGGATCCTCCTCGACTTCAATGTTTTGTTCAACCTTTCTGCGTTTAATATTAGCTTCCATGACGCGTGCTTAATGTATTAAATCGCGAAAATTCCAAACGGTTTGAAAAACGAACGCGACCAAGCCAAACGAAAATAGATAAAACTTTGGTTAAAATATCATATAGGCCTGCGGTCCTTAATTTCCAATAAATTACTCTTCTTCTTAATCCATCTGGATGACCTCCTTATACTTATCTAATCCATGTTCTAATATATATATCGTACTTCTTCGGACAGTTTGTAGATCTAACCTATTTAAACTTCTCTCGCAATGCAGTCTATAATCATTGTGACTACAATCCCATTATGCATCTTGTCTCTTCACAACCCAGTTTCATTGTATCCTAAGTAATCCTGAACACTTTCATAGACCACAAAAGTGACAGTTGTAGCAGGCAAAACCCGGACAATATTTGCACTAATACCACGGTACAACCCGCCGAATCCACCCTCGCTCCACACTTGATGCACAACCTCGCTGATGGTAATTCTAGAATGTGATACTTGCAATCTCGCCCGCACTACTTGTACCGGGTACATGATCAACATGCTTGACATTTTCGATACAATCAGTGCGTACAGGTACTCCAATGGTCCCAACTTTTCACTCTGTCCCAACCAAACCTTCAAGTGGTCGTAAAAAGTAAACTGAAGACTTCCTTGGAACACCAGAAACATACTTGGTAGAGTACCACGCCAAAAGCTGGATAATCCCTCTGTTTTGAGCATTTTTCGAACTCCATCGACGAGCGAAGAGTATGCAAATGCCTCAGACTTAGCTGTGCCTAATATTCGAGTCTTTAACACCCATATTGGGTTAGTCAAAACACTTGTAGACATACCAGCTAGTGTCAGAGCTGTAAAATAATTCGCGGTGTCGTTCTTCAATCGCATTAGACCCTTGAATTCAGAGTATAGCCTGAAGTAAAGTCCCCAAGCTGTAATGTTTCCAAGCATGTTGGGCGCCAATCCACGATAGCACTGGTTTATGACATGTATAGTTGGGGTATAAGTGTTTTTTATCCTATATGCTGATCTCCCATCTTCAAGTAGTTGCTTTATGACACCCGCTAAAGATGCGGATTGCGATGCCTTACCTTGACTTAATTGGAGTCTAACCTTGATCAAGTCAAGGGGGTGTGCCACTAGAGTTGTACAGCAACCTGCACTTAGTCCCGCTATAACCTCAACTTGTCTTCGGGATAGCTCCATTAGGTGACGTTGGCTTGTGGAGTGTAAGAAGTTTAACAGTAGTAATTAAAAAGTAGTCTGAAAACGATGTCTATCCTGAACTATGTAACGCATCACAGTAGCCTACACGATCTCGAATTTTGCTATCAATATTCACTTTAAGTCACATTACTATATACATCATAACGTCATTTGCATGCTCAAGCGGTTGGGAATGGCGACAACAAGTTGAACAAAGATGGCTTCTGTGGGCTAGTAGACCATCCTAAGTACAAAACAAATGGGATGAAACCGTAATGAGCAGCAGTCTTGGAGTAGTCCAACAACTTGGAGATTCTCTCCTTGGACTCATCAGACAAAGTGAACTGGTATTGGGTTGGTGCAGACATTGTTGAAGTTGCTTGAATTGTTCACGAAAAAATTTCCAACTATCACTATTCACGTGTCTCTGCACGTGCTTTTCGGTTTAATTCGAAAGTATGAAAAAGATGAAAACGGCTGATAACAACGACCTTGTCATGTGATGGTAACTTAAATGGATATTTTAACCCCCGGTGACCCTGAATACCTCATTTTTTTCCAGTTGACATAATAACGGTTCAATTTGTTTTCGAAGAAACTAGCCTCAGTATAAATTACTCGTGGAACATAATGTATACGTTCATAATTTGTAAATTCAGCACATAATCTTGAAAAATATGTAAACACTATCTAATATTGGCAAGTTATCTTTGATATCCAGTCAAAGTAAAAAAGTAAAACGATCGATTGGAATGGACGCGTACGACCACCCTACTTTCTAACAATCATCATGTGATGACCTTGTCGTATATATTGGTAGCGCATATACGAGCGGACATATCGACACTTTTTCTTACGCTACTCGTCCAATTAAACTAGCGTATTTCCTGCTTACACAACTTCCAGATTACAAAAATTGGGATTGTTGATGTCAATTACCTGTATACAGCATACCTAGTAGGATTTGCTTGCAGTTCATATAAACAGGTATCTCTGCAGTACCTTCTATTTCCTGATGTACGTACAACCATAGTGACTTTGTGTGTAGATTAATTGAACTAATGTCAGCGACTTACTCTTTCTGAAGGTAAATGTAAACACCAACAGCAACAAGAAACACACCAACAGCGACTATTGGGGCTGACAAAGAAGATTCCTGTTGAACAGGAGCAGATGTCTTAGTTTCTTTAATGACACCGCCCTTAACTTTACCGATCAACAAGTCCCCTAATATCTCGTGGGCCTCGTCAGAGTGTCCGATATCGTTGAATGCCTCAGTGGCATCCTCACCGGCAACGTCCAAGATGACTTCCTCACCACCGGGGTGCTCATCGATGTACTTAGTCACGTCGTAAACCTTTCCATTATAAACAACCCACAAGTCCTCGGAAGTGTTGTGCTTGGAAACTTCTTCGTATGTAAAAACCTTCAATTCTTCAGCCATGTTAACAACTGGTGTTTATTGTGAAAATATATATGTTCAAAATTTTGTCTTAAAAAATAGTTTGATCCGGAATTTTTGGGCAGTATGGGAAAATTAACAAAGCATGTGTAGACTGAGCTGAGGGATAAGTTTCTTGATCTTGGGGTCCACAAAGAGTCAACGAATTTTCTAATTTCTACATGTGAGTTTTATTGCCATGTGATATTAGTGTGGATCCATTTACTTAATCGAGTAATACTTATCAACCCAATAATTTTAAATACTGCATACAGATTATACTCTTCCTATGCCTTTTCCTAGATACTCGTATATCAGTACACATCCAAACATATCGGTAACTTTTTCTCAAAAAATTACAACACAGTCACGTCATATTCGAAGCCCAACTCTCTCAATTCTTTCTGCTTATCCTCCTTAGCTTGCTCGAACTTTTTGACAATGGCTGCCCATTCTTTCTCAGTTTTTGGACTGTCATGAGCTTCCCTGTTCTTCTTGTTCCAGTCAATGACATTGTACTTAATGTTAGCACCCTTGAACAAGTCTTCATGCACAGAGTCCAACACGCTCACCTTCAACAAGTGTCCTTCTAAGAGGTAGTTGTTCATGGTATCAGCAGCAACGACTGCGACATCGTGATCTTTGAACTCAACCCATCCATAATGTTTGGAAGCACCGGTCTTCTTGTTCCTTGACAATCTCAAATTTATAATGTCACCAAATTGGCTAAAGTACTTTCTTAATTCCACTTCATGGAAACCGTGTGGGATTCTACCGATGTAAATGACACCCCTCTTCTTACCCTTTGAGTTGCTAGTTTCAGTAGTCTTTGCAATAGTCTTGTTTATAGAGTGGCCACCCTGTGTAGTTGTGACGACAGTTTTAGACTTCTTTGTAGCACGAGCATCATCGACTTCGATGACTTCGTCTTCGCTTTCGTCATCACTCGAAAGGCCATTCAAGTCCTCACTTTCGCTAGACAGTGAAGAGTCAGAGTTTTCAAACTTAAGGTCCTGTTCAATATCTTCAACAGATTTCTCACTGTGCTTAGGGGCAACAGCCTTAGATGCTTTAGCCATGTTGTATTGGAGATAAGATTCAGATTTTTTCACATCGATGAGATGACAAAAAAGTCAAATGTCGTACGACATTTGACTTTTTATGTCGTGAAAATAGCTGTTAATAGAGAGAAAGTTCTATGAACTGGTAGGCCCACCACATTCAGGTAGTCACCAATGACCCTGGGAAAAAACACACTGGCAAATCCCTGTATCTTAAAACCCCCAGCAGCATTGATGCCCTCTTTTGAGTCAATGTAATATTTGACTATTTCTGGGGATACGTTCCTGTCAAATTCCAAGATGGTAGTTTCAGTCTCACACAATTGTTGGGAGCTGCCATCCTCTTCAAGCTTCATAATGGTGACTGCTGTGATGACTTTTATTGGCTCTTGTCTGTACTTCGAAAACATTGCATAGTGCTCTGCATCATTACTAGGCTTTTCGAATATTTCACCCCCACAAGTCACGATAGTGTCGGAGCAAAGAATAAGCCTTTTCTTTGTACCTTTCAACCTCTTTAAAACATATTCACACTTCTTAAGACATGTATCTTTAACGTATTGTTCGTTTGTCCCTGACTTGGGAAGGTCCTCAGCAAATGTGGAGACGACGCACTGAAACAGCAGGATTTTCAATTGCTCTTCCAATAATTTGCGACGTTGTGGAGATTGTGAACCGAGTATGAACTCATATTCTTCCAACTGTTCGAATATCATATTGAATATTATGAAATAGTGAAGTAAAGGCAAGTATAGTTTGTAACCTGTAAAAGTTATATTTCAAATTTTTTTAGGAAACATATCGAGTGTGAATTACGAACGCCAGGCAGTAATCATCTGAGATGAAAGTGCTTTACAAGGATAACCCAAGAGTTATCGTGGTTTATTCAGAAACTCACTCACTTACATTCCAACACTTGGAACGAAAGAATGCAGATCCTACTGTTGCAGTTGAAATTTTAGCGAATGAACAAATCACAAAAGACCAAGGTTTCCGATACTTGGTGAAAAGACCGGTATTCGGGTGCCTCGGATTAATTGACATAGATGGTCAACAATTCTTGGCAGTGATCACAGGTGCTGTGAAAAACGTTGCTCACCCAGTGCCCTATGAACTGGTCGATAAAATTTACACTGTTGATTTTATTTCCTTGATTAGTGATGAATGGGATTTTGTTGACTTAGATACATCCGGAGTTCCAAACTTGGATTCTGAGCAGCAAAATCAATTTGAAAGTGACTACCCTCGTGCAGTACATCCCTGCTTAGAATTGAAGAAGCTCCTTTCCAATGGTTCTTTTTACTTTTCCAATGACTTTGATTTGACATCATTCTTGCAAGACAGAGGGATCAACAACAAAGCTATGTTTGAGAATATCGAACAAAAGGAAGTTTATAAAAGATTCGGAGAGAATTACAAGCAGGACTTTATGTGGAACTCCTTCCTTATGCAAGAGTTACTCTCATTTCGCGCCAATTTGGATGAATATGCCCAAGCAATTATGGACTCGAACCAGTTCTTAACCATAGCTATTAGAGGATTCGCAAAATCGGTTCGTTTGAATGGCCAAGGGGATACAATCACTATAATTTCCAAACAATCATGGAGGAGGGCCGGCACAAGATTTAATGCAAGAGGTATCGACGACAATGGGTACGTCGCTAATTTTGTTGAGACAGAATTTGTCTATTGCGACTTGACGAAGTCTTCTGTTTTTGCATTTTCCCAAATTAGAGGATCAGTCCCGACATTTTGGGAACAAGATTCAACTTTGATCAACCCGAAGATAACACTTACGAGGTCAATTGAAGCTACCCAGCCAATTTTTAACAAACATTTTGGCAAAATTTGTCACCAGTATGGTGTCTGTCATAACGTAAACCTTCTTTCCAAGACAAAACCAGCTGAAGTCCAAGTGCTGCGCGCATATAAGGACTTGTACGACAGATGTGACTTACAGGATGAAATGTCGTTTACGGAGTTTGATTTTCATGCTGAAACAAAGCAACTGAGTGGGGGGTTCGCGGGTGCAACTAAGATCTTGAAGTATTTGCATGACTCACTTGAACAGTTTGGGTGGTTTTCTTACGATATTGACCAGGGAGAAGTTTTTACAAAGCAGGATGGTATTTTCAGGACAAATTGTTTGGATTGCTTAGACAGGACTAATTTAATCCAACAAGTTATTTGTCAGTATGTGTTTGATCATATCTTGAAGAACATATCATCAGGGGACTACCGTGATCGCTTAATACACGAGGATCTTTTGATGAAGCACAATACAATTTGGGCAGATAACGGTGATGCCATCTCTCAAATTTACACCGGTACAAATGCCTTGAAGTCCTCCTTTTCGAGATCGGGAAAAATGAATATTGCAGGGGCTTTATCTGACGTGACAAAATCCGTATCGAGGATGTATCAAAATACATTTGTTGACGGCAAGAAGCAGTCAACTATGGATTTATTGGTCGGATATGATTCCAGGAACTCAGTACCAGTGAGGATTTATGATCCCATAAATGAATACGTTACCGACAAACTCAAGGGCAGTTCCCAGCTTTTCACTTCCAAGAAGGATATCAATATTTTTGTGGGTACATTTAATGTCAATGCATTTGATCCTTCCGAAAGAGCGGATCTAACATCGTGGCTCTTTCCGGTGCAGAATTCACATTTATCGCTTCCAGACATCTATGCCATTGGTTTGCAAGAAATAATTGAATTGAATGCAGGATCTATTCTTGGAAGCGATACTTCAAGAGCAACAAGATGGTCCCAATTGATTTCAGAGCAGCTCAACTCTCAAGAAGAACTGTACGTCCTTCTCAGAACGGAATCAATTGCGTCAATGACTTTATTACTTTTTGTGAAGAAATCACAACTGAAAAACGTTACGCAGGTTTTCGGCAGTTCTAAGAAGACGGGGATGGGTGGAATAACTGCAAACAAGGGTGGATGTGCTGTGAGATTTAACTTCGGTTCAACATCATTTGTAATGGTCACATCTCATCTAGCAGCAGGAACCCAAGCAGTTGCCGAGAGATACAACGACTACCAGACAATTATGCAAGGTTTAACATTTACTAGAAATATGAATATCTCTGATCATGAACACGTATTGTGGTTTGGAGATTTGAACTATAGGGTTTCTTTGCCAAACGAGCAATGCAGGTCTCTAATAGAAAGTGGCGCGTTTGACGAGTTACTTCCTTTGGACCAGTTGAATCAAGAGATCACAAGAAAAGGAGCATTTCATGGTTTCAAAGAAGGAGCTATCAAGTTTTACCCAACTTACAAATTTGATAAAGGATCTTCTGAATATGACTCTTCTGAAAAGCAAAGGGTTCCTTCTTGGACAGACAGGGTCCTATATAGAAGTGCTCGCGGCGTGGACCCATTGAAAGAAATCAATTATTCGTCATTGATGGATATCTATTTGAGTGATCACAAGCCGGTTTTCGCAACATTCAATTGCAACGTCCTGTTCGTAGATGAATCTAAAAAAATTAGATTGTCAAAGCAATTGTACGAAAATTACAAGCAGGGGTCAAAGGAATCTGTTGTTACTAATCTTGATCAGTTGATAGAGCTATCCGAAAGCAGTGTCTCCCGTGGGTCTCAAAGCTCTAATTCCTCCAAGGTTTCAACTTTCAGTTCTGACGCCTTATCTGAGATGAATTTGTTAGACTCAGAATTTGATGATTCTAGAGGTAAGCCACCAATTTTACCAAACAGGCCTGCCATAGATCAGTGTCTACCTAGGAGAATTCCACCACCACCAATGGCTCGAAGAGTAACACAAACAGGTAAAGTTACCGAGGCGAGCAATTCAACATCTAATGCACCGCCTCCTCCTCCTCCTGCGAGAAGAGCTGTAGCACCTGCTGTGAGTACGCCGATTGGATTTTCTTCTACAGTTTTGATTCCAAGCAGGTCAAACTCGACAACACCTTCAAAGGATAATTCACCCATACCGACTCCTAAGCTACAAGAAAGAAAGCTTGATATCTCAACGCTGAATTTAAAGTTCCAAGAAGATCAAACCACACTCAAGCCAGATTTAGCTAAAGCAAGCGGCACGATTAAGCCTATGGTCCCAACAAAGCCTGCAGCACTCCTTGGCAACAAAACTGGTCATGAAGCGACTGAAAACTATCTGAAGGCTATCTCCGCATCGACCAATGTACCCAAATCGATGTCAGACTGGAAACCATTGGTTCCAAATTAGAAAAGGATAATTTACAAACGAACTCTTCATAGGAAACAGTTTTTCTTTAGACACCTTTAGGAGCGATCTTCGACTGCTAAATTCCTGGCTGCTTGAAATTACGTAATCATGATTTAGTTAATCTTTTTTTTTTGGAAATGGAAGTATTATACACAACATGTCTTCAGCTAAGCGAATTAAGTTTGTATCTTTATCTGTCCCTATCCTATACGGAAATAATGCTTTCAGACTAACTCCCGAAATGAGGAAACCCAATACGCCCACAGACCATACTCATGAATGGACAGTTTTTATCAAGCCTGTTTTGGATAATGTGGATTTGACTCCATTAATCAAGAAAGTTACATTCAAACTTCACGAAACATATGAAAATCCAGTGCGATCTGTTGAAACACCCCCATATCAAGTAACAGAGACAGGTTGGGGTGAATTTGAAATTATAATCAAGATACACTTTCATTCCGGTCTGGAGTTAGGCATCAATGAGAAGAACTTTCAAATATTCCACGCGTTGAAGTTACATCCTTTCAGCTTAAACAACGTAAGAGAAAGTGGAGAGGTTCACTCCGTTTTATATGATGAACTTGTTTTCCAGGAGCCAACAGACAAAGTATTCGAGATCTTGACTAAGAAACCACTGAATTTACTACCTTATAAATTGACAGATCCTGATAAAAGAGACCAAGAGTACATCCGCACAGATGAAATAGACGAATTAGCTCGTCTAGAAGTTTACATCAGTAAGGTGAAAGAAGAGGTTGAAAATCAAAGAAATGATTACAAAGATTTGGAGCAAGAGAAGCTTGCTCTACTACAGTGAGAGTTCAAAGTTACCTGTAATAACTTAACAATACAATCTCCGAAAATAATGATGTTTACGTACGATGCTATATAGATAATCAGAATAGGTTGAAAACCAAGCAATGAATACAAAAAATTGGAGCAAGAGCATCTTTCTCTACTACATTGGGAGTACAAAACCTGTAATAACAATCTAATCTCCGGAAAGATCTGGAAGAGTTCAATATTTCTTGTAATATCCTCCCCAAATAATGATGCTTCAACCAACAGAAGTGCTACAGTAAAAGTTCAATATTACCAGTAATCAGAATAGGTTGAAAACGAAAAGAAACCACTTGAGAATAGATACAAAACGCAAAATTGCTTCTGAATTTTCCACCAATGAATGAATTGTATAACCCGTTACCTAGGTCAAATCAATGAGCGTAATAAAAGAAGAGTTACGTCTAATTATCGTCGCCAAACGACAAATTCGTGTTATTCAAGGATAGTTTACAATAAACATCAAAATCTTAGTGCTGTATGACCCACGAAGTAAACCCTTAACCCTCATTACAATACCGTATACTACCTTCCAATATACTTATTATTTCGGAATCTATATCTATATGAAGCTACAATATGCATTCAACAACCTCACTCAAACAGTCCCCAAAAATACTTCCAATATGCTTATTATTTCGGAATCTATATCTATATGAAGCTACAATATGCATTCAACAACCTCACTCAAACAGTCCCCAAAAATACTTCCAATATGCTACCTTTCATTATTTAGAAATGTATGTTTATTTGAAGATACAATATGCATTCATCAAGAAGACTTAAACAGTCCCCAAAATCTAAGCAAAACAACGATGTTTGAGGTCTGCAATTAAGTTGATATCTATTTTATAAAGTTAAAAACATGCTTCAAAACCCCACTTAAATCCCTAATGTCTGACCTTAACAGCTTTACTCCGATAACCTCATGTTAATTTAATTATTTATCTTCTGGTTTTTATTCTAATCCAACCCGATCTTGCGGAGAATGTACAACCTATTAATTAATAGAAGAGGACAATGGAAAACAATCTATAAAAGATATAAATTAAATTAACATTAACTCATTCAAGTAAAACTGTCAGCCTTAGACATTAGGGATTTAAGTGAGTGATTTCAAGCAATTTTTTAAATTCATAACTTATATGCAAACCTCAAACATTATGCCTATATTAATGTATATTAATCGATTGAAATAAAACGCTTAAAGTTTGGACAAAAATCGAATTAGAAATTAATATTGATTATGAAATTAAATAAGTACTTACTGTTTGATCTCCTTGAGGATATTTTGTCAATTCCGACTATCATTACTACTTATTTCCTTATACTCATTTTATTTGAGTTTCATATAAACAAGAATTTTGTTATAATAGCAGTTGAACAAAAATTGAATAAGAAATTAATATTGATTATAAAATCAAATAAGTACTTACTATCTGAAGTTTTTAATGATATTCTGTTAATTTTGGGTTTCATTACTAATTATTTCCTCTGATTTTATTTGTGTTTAATAAAAACAAGAATCATGATATAGTAACAAATAATAAATGATTATATGTAACACAGATAGATTTCGTTTAAGACGACTGTTTTGAGAACAAATATCCATAATGACTCAAGTAAAAATGAAGTACATAAATTCTTAGTGAGGAAAGTCTATATCTATTTTTGTTAGTAATCAGTACAATACGATGGTTGAACTGTATCTTTTCTAGTTCAAAAATGCTAAAAATGTTAGTTTCTGTAATTTGGAGAAATTTTGAAAAACATTAAATTAATGGAATGATTATTATTATATCGTGCATTTCTTTGTTTTGACTCAGGATCGAGTATTTTCACAATAGTCCGAAGTGATTTAAGGTTTTAATTAGTTGATTAATCAATATTCTAAGTAATTAGCAAATAAATATTATTATAATATCGATTGCAAAAGTTAGAATCTTGGATATATATTCTGATAAAGAGTAGAATTTGCTTCTGTTTAAAATAGACAGTCATGTTAATTACGACGTATTTAGCTGTCGTTTGATAAGTATTGTTTATTCTATTTAGTATGAGTTATAGTGTTTGGGCTTTATTTTAGTTAATATTACTCATTAAATTTTCTTAGTGGTTTGAAGTTGTGTGACCGATAAGTGTTTTTTAATCGTTTTTATGATTTGTTATTTTATTGAATTTGATATAATTGAACTTGTATGTATTTAGTTAAATTTGAAAAGCTCATATTATTTGCAGCTATATTGTAGAATGATAATAGTGAGGTATTTGATAGGTATATATGATTGCTATTGAAGTTAAAACATTTTCACATGTTGTTTAGGGGAATTTAATACGACCTATGGAGCATAATAACCTGGAATTTAAAATTGAAAGTCTCTTTAATGAATTCACTAATATTTGTATTGAATTTTCGTTTATTAATTTATTTTACCTCATATATGTTTGATATTGGATATTTTTGTGCCCAAAGTGTTAGTACTAGTTATGATGAAAAAAGTTCTTATCGAAGTTTTTTTTTTCAAGGTATATAAGGAGTTTTATGGTCTGGATCATTTATCAACATGAAGTGTCAATAATATGACGCTGAAACTGTTTATATGGGTATTGTTGCATTGTTATCTTGTTTATATTTTTAGGTGAACTCATTTGGTTTAGATGAAGTGAATCTTCACTTCTTTGTATTGATTTTCTTTTGATTGGGATAAATTGGTTAGTTGTGGATGGTTGAAGAATCAATTAGGCTTGCTTTTGGCTTTGGTACATATGGATAGGGAACTAATTTAGTATATTTATTAGAGTAGTTCAGGTTCTGAATAGTTTGAGAGAAGGGCATGAAATATGCTAATTGAACTATAGTTTATATGGGAAGATAGCTTACAATACAAAGAATTCCATTTTTTGATTTTCTATTTAATATTCATAATTTAATGCCAGTATTCGCACAACAGTTTGCCACAATGGATGCTCGAATAGAATCCCCTGATTCCGAAAAGTATTTGTAAAACAAGTGAAGGATGGTTTTTTTATCGGATTTGTCGGATAGGATCGTTTCAATGAAGTAAAAGTTCAAAATGTCTGCACAAACACCCCCTTGGATTAATTTTGCGAACATAATATTTATAATCTCTCTTCTGTTAGTAATCGAAAGAAACTTGATTATATGCGATAAGTTCTCCACTGACATTTGCTTCACATCTAAAAGGCGTATGATTTTAATCGCTGATTCGAACTTTAGGTACAAATCTTTAGATTGAACTGATGGGTATGAGCTTATCCTTAACAAAATTTGCAATAATACGTTCAATAGGTTCGCTTTTCTTGACTTGTTCTGCAAAAGACTTCTGTTCTTCAATAACATAATTCTCATGTCAGTAAAGTTGCAATTTAACATTCGCAACGACAATTCTTCAAGAGTTTTTACTGCACTGGGGGCAACAACTTGTGCGCTTTTGTGCAGAATCAAATTCCGAACAATATTTGCGAACAAAAACATTTCAAGCGTATACTGTGAGATGTTATGATACGCCTCGAGTTTTTCTGAAACATAATTAACACCAATTTCGGTTCGTTGATGGATAAAGTACTTCATCAATAGCTCAACATGTACTGGTGATTTATCCAATGACAGAGGTGAATGTTCTCTAAAAACTGTCATAAATTTTGAATTCAAATTGAGTTCAATCAAAGAGTCATTGTAATAGTTAAAGACTTTCTTATCAGACAATTCAAGATTGTAATTCTCCACAATTTCCACTATTTGTGTAAAGTTCTTTTCCAAATGAAGCAAATTCAAATAATCGGCGATCCATTGTTTGTTGGAGCTTCCAGAGAAGAATGCTTTAAAGGTCTCACTCTTGCCTATTAGTCGTTTCAAGTAGATATTCCTTGAATTAGTTGCACAGTTTACTAATTCTCCAATTAGAAACCCTTTTGAATCTTTTTGTAATAAAAATTGGTTCTCGACCAAAAATTTTAATAGTTTTATCGTGACAGAATCGTTATTGCATTTCAATAGTGATATGAGTAGGGATACCTTTTCTTCAAAATTGAATCCCAGATCCATTAATCTGCGCACGATTGACTCTGGAGATATTCTAGTTGCTTCCAATTGCTCATTGATAAACTGGTAATTTATCATTATACGCCACACACTCTGAGAAAATGTGTATCCCCTCTTGAACATTTGAATAAACTTTTTCTGACCTGCATCATAGTTGACGTTCAAAAGATGACTTAAATTAAGGTCATAATTCAAAACAATTGAATTATTAGAATTGACTGTTTGCAGATGTTCAATTTCAGCCAATTTCAAAGATCTGGCCAAATCATCACAAATAGAAAGCAGTTCTAAGCCCACCATTTCAACCAACAGTTTAAAGTGTGTTAGGAGGTCGGTTTTGAACTTGATTATATCAGGACCTAGTTCAATGTAGTGGTTTTCTGTTTCTTCAAATTGGTTTAGTAATCGGGATTGGAAAAGTAGTACCTTGTGTAACAAACTCACATCACCTTCGTGAGTATATGACATAAGAGTTCTTGAGATGACAAGTAAGCCATAAATATTATCCGTTTGCAAATTAAACAGATTAACAGCCTCTTCGACCATAGTTGAGTTCATGAATAATCTTATGGAGTACTCAATGAAACCCGGAACCATTGCCCCTTTAACTGGTAATTGTAAATAATGAACAAACTCAGATATGAATAGGTTCAAACTTTTACTATCACCAATGTAATGGACACTCTGTGACGCAGTTACACTCCAAAGAAGCCCAAAGTAATACTGATTGAAAGCTTCACCATTTGCATTATGTATGACACCATTGTGTAAGTAATTGAGGAGCTTCTGGAAGCTGTTCAAGTCATATATCAAATGGTTCTTCAACAATATCTCCTTAATCAATTGGAATACTCTTGTATGGTCTCCAAGATCAATAGATAAAGACAAGACAACATCACGGCAATGAGGCGAGTTGAAGCCTTGCTCTATTAATCCCACCGTTGAAGTTTCCTGATAGTCTTTCCTAATAGCCATGTAATCGTATAAGTACCAAATCCTTCCATAGACTATTTCTTGGTTCTTTCTGATTGAACTCGATTGTTCCTGAGGGGCTTCATTTCTCAAACGTTCTAAAACTTGAAATCTGTCAACAAGTTTAACAATTAACTCATTGTAGACGTCATTTTGTACTTCTGGAATGTAAGAAATATCATTAAATCTTTTCAACAAATTAAATGCTTTTGTGAGGTCTTTCTCATCATTACTGACCATTGCTTTGATATAAGCTGAAATAACAGATGAAATCAGTAATTTTGATATGGACTCCTTATTTTTTAAAGAATCCTTATATTCAATCAAGATATCATCCAAGAATTTTGATGCTATAGTGAAACAGTCGTTATGAATTAACAGTTCAATTAGCCTCGAGTACACTAAGTACTGGTTGAAAGAACTTGCTTTATGAGAAGCTTTAAAATTTTCGTAAACTGTTTGAAGAAATTCATGAGCATCTTGGGCTTTGGCAGAAACATTCAATTTCTTGAATAAACTTGAAATCTTTAACACATCCAGGTAGAATTGTCCGCTTTGGTTTTTCAAGTTTATATGAGGGGAAAGCTTTTCAAATAATCTCTTGTCTAAAATCTCAGGATTCTTTCCAAGAAATTGGAGAATCAAAGGAACTAGAACATTCGTGTCTAGCTTCTCCACCATAGAGATAGAGTCAAACAATTCAAGTCCGATTTGACCAAACTCGGTCAACTTTTTTAGACTGACTTCACGTGAGTAAGCATTAGGTGTCACTGCTCCATTCGCAGCTATACTTCCCAAGAACAACTCTGATAAAATTAAGTCGTAGGTTCTATAAGATGGTTTGATAGAACTATGCAATATGTCTTCATAGACTGTCATTATGTTCGTCAACTTTGTCTCGATACTTTCAAGAGAACTATCCGAGTTTAAAGACCGTCTAGCAATAGACTCCAAAATAATGTTGTATGTGTGGATGCTTGGAAGTGGTAACTCGTTTCTCTTCAAGGTTTGATATAAAGGATAAATGATGTTCAACTCTTCTGGAGTTTTATGACTAGAGTATATCTGCTCGATTTTTGAAACTTGGGTATTCAATAATTGTACTTCGAACAGTTCTTCTTCCTCAGTTGCAGTCTCTTGAATAGGGTCCAAAATTTCCAAAATCTTTGGAGAAGCATCGCTGCTTGTGATTTCTCGAGGTCTACTCCTCGATGTAGAAAAGCATCTCACTTGAACATGAAAACTAGACTTTTTCACCTGGAAAGCGGGTAGTGATGAGAAAAATTTTGTTGATATTGTCTCTATGTTCGTGAAAATGTCTTGGTTTACTCTCAGTATGAAGAACTTAGTAGCATAATCATAAAAAATATAACCTTCTATTGGTTCTTCATGGTGTACAATAAAAGTAAGCAATGTAGTAGCAGGATAAGTTGTTCCCAGACTTCTCCTTCTTTCTGTATCATAGTTGTACATGGTGTAGTACATCCCATAGTGTCCTGTGTCTATACCTAACGAGTTCTTGTGAGCATTCGAGGGGTGAGGGCCACCACGCAGCCATTTCTTAGTGAAAGCCTCATAATACTTAACCAAACTGCTGTTGTTCAAATATGGCTGAGCACTCAGGAAAAATTGGAGTCTTTCATGAGGATAAGTGTACTTCGCCAGCTTGATAAAGTTTGTAAAAACCATTTTCAAGATCTAAAGTAATCTTCGTCTAGTTGAAATGCCATGTGTGATGACAGTGTGTTTTAAATCTAAGTTGTAAGTAATGTCAAGTTTTGATGTATTTTAGTTTTTTTTTTGCCTCCCTGTGTCAGCATTTCGGATCACGATCTAAAGAAGTAAAAAAGGCTACGTTTACTCCTCTTTCTTGAAATACAATAATACTCCATGATTTATTAATTATTCTTGATCATCTTCCACATTCTGGATTCAAATATATTATAGTCCCTTCCCTCAAATACCACTCCACAAAATTTCGGAACAGGACGGAAAAAAGTCATGCAAAAAAAAAAAATGTCGGACACAAGGATTAGTCGTTTATAGCCTGAAGTTATTCATTGGTCTAACAAAGAAAGCTCTAAAGCTTTACGCAACTCTTCATCTTCATCTAAATCGGTGTCTCTTAAATTTTGAATGGGTGTTATAGAAAAATCCTGGAGTTTCCTAGATTCTTCGATTGCTAATTGCAATTCTTCATCAACTTCATCATGGTGCACACTCAGACTCAAAGCTAAGGCGATAGTTAATTCTTCTTCTTCATCATCCTGCAGACCATTATACTTTTTGAAAAGCTCACATCTCTTTTCATCAATCCACCTTTGATTATGAAAGTCGTCCATTTGATCTCGTATATTCTGTTTATCGAATCTTTTGAAACCACCTGAGCTCTTTGGCTTCTTTCTGGTTATACCTTCATTTGACGTCACTGTATTCCTGCCGAATTGAAAATATTGAATCAATTGTCCTGTGACTATAACTCCAGCAGCATTCCGTTCATTAGGATTTAAAATTATTTTGCTCACCGGGATGACTTCGGTGAATTGATGCTTCTTTGGCGGCTTTACACAAGCTTCTCGAATAAATTCTCCTGAAAAAACATTGTATAAATTGACGAATCCATTGTAACCTCCGATCGCAATAACTGAAGAATTAAGCTCAATTGTGGTAATAGGTTTGATATGTGGATGTATACTTGTATCGGGGGCGTACTTACTAAACTCGGGTGCAATTTTACACTGAATAGTAATTTCCCCTTCATCACGAACGTTCCAAACTATGACACTATCATCACTTAAGACGTTAGCATATAAAAGCCCATCTTTTCCAGCTATATCAACGCTTTGTCGCTTTTTCGAAAATTGTTGTGTTTGTATCTTTCCTTGGAGTAATTCACATTCTAAAACTAAGAACCTGTGGTTATCGCTCATGAAGTTAAAAACATCAATTCTAGACTTGTATACCAAAATAATATTCCCGCCACCAAAATCAACATCAAGTATATTTCTTCTGCTATCGTTAGGATTCCCAAAGTAAACAGGGTAATTTCTAAAAGTTTCATCGTCGAATTGGATGTGACAAATTTCAAACTGACGTAAGATTTTCCCATTCAAGCAGACAATATAGCACTGATCTTGAGTATTGCAAATAATGCGTTCCTTAAAGTCGCTCTTGATGTTGAGTATCGGCCCATTTAAAGTAACACATTTCACGACAGCGCCCGCCATAGTCCATAATTTAAGTCTACCCGACACATGCCCTGTTATTATATCTACCTTTTCTTTGTGTTTATCCACATCCTCATTTATGACCACAGTAATTATTGAATCGTTTTCGAAATTTCCATCGCGAAATATTTGCATAGATGGAGACAGTGACGTAGTTGAGGTGAGCAAGTTCTTGATGGCCAAATCGCCCGTCATTTGCCCAATTACTAGGTACTTCCAGTTTATGTCGCACAGTATCAACAGGGATGGCAAGTTGCCCCCGTCAATATAACCCTGGTTCCGGCCGTCTTGTAACTTACAAGTGGCTATGTTTGCTGTTCTCTGGCAAAATGTCATAATCCTTCCCTTTCCATCAGAACATCTAAAGTCTGCTAGTACACTATCGACATACAGAAGTTGACTGTTTGGTAATAAATAGGTTGAGTGTATAGGGTCCCCCTTGGTCCATTTCTTCATCACCAGAACACGCGCAAAGTACTCCATCAACCACACGCTAGAGCCTGAAATGCTGGGAAATGAGGTCTTGGGTGTTTTCAATTTCGCATTGAAGGAGTTGATCCATGTAGTTTCATCGGATATAGCAAAATTCCATCTTTTGCACACTAAACGAGCAAGGTTGAGCTGCAAGGGATCAAGTTGATAGAATATTTGAATAAGTATCTCATCAGGAAGTTCTGAGATGGTATATTTGGTTTTAACTGAGCGCAGATCGATGAGGTCGTCACCAGTGCTGCTGTTTCCTAAACGATCAGTTTTCATCTACCAATAATGGTGGCAAACCCGTGGTGCTAAATTTTCGCAAAAAAATGCACCTCAGCAAAATCTAATGCAAACAAGTGTTCGAGTATACATTTGAAGTTTTCTTCATGTATACATCTCATTCAAGATTTACAGAGAAAGATCTTTCGAATTTTGTCATGCGCCATATCAATAACTTAAAACTCGCTTTAGAGTTTGCTTAGATTGTTTTTCAATGTGAATAGCTCTCCCAGAAAAAAAATGAAAAAACTACCAACTGAAAAATTTCTCCACAACCATGTCTTCCACCGACGAATCTCCTGTGGAGTTCAAGGAAATTACATTGAAGGTAAAGTTGCCAGGTTTCTTGGACAACAAAACCTTGGAAGTTTCCTCGCTTATTAAGGAGACCATCAATGATTTGAAACAGACTTTACTTGTTTTACCGTCCACGAGAAACCTTACTAACTATGATCTTTTCTTCGGCGATGTAAATATTTCGCAAGATTTTGACGTTATGACCACTTACGAGGAGCTTTTAAATGCTTTGGACCAGAGTTGTGAAGCCTCTGAATTGTCTTTCACTCTTAGGGAAAAAGCTTACAATTTGGCCGCTGTGTATGAGCACATCCTCAGATTCCGTGAGATTATTGGCTTACACTACTTTGACAGGATTTCCCAAGAATTTGGTGGAGCTGCTGGTGCCTCCAAATTCAACGATTTGGACTTGACCAACTTGGAAATTCCAGAACCTACCCCTGTTGAAGGTAAGTCAGAAACTAGTAACGAAGAACCAAGAAAGCTCACAGAAGAGGAGTTGAAGTCTATTGCTGAAGTTTCCGAGAAAATATTGGGTGTCAAGGATGCAAAGATCTCGAAACACGCTCACTTTGGAAGCTTTTCTACGAAGACAAAGGTCCCTATCAGATCCTTGACTATCTCTCAGTGGTCTCCTGTCCCACCTTCTCAAAGAACTAAGGGTGACTTGCTTTACTTGACTTTGCAAACTTTGGAAAATGATGTCTATAACATTACTTGCCATATTTCTGGTTTTTTTGTCAACAGATCCTCTTCTTCCAACTTCAACCCTGCTATGAGAGTCAACGAAAAAGGATCTGTGCATAAAAACTATTCGTTGTACCTTTTGTTGCAATCTTTGTCTCCCCAATTTTCCAAAACTATTGAAGACAACGAGTTGGCTTTGTCGGCTTCCACCAATCATCCTGAATCGTATTTGTTGGCTAACAGAAGCTTGGCTGCACCTTGGTTGGTGAATTCTGAGAGTATGGTTAATATGCCAGACTTATCGAGATTCGAGTTGCCATTGCTCGCTAATGGGGTCGATGGCTCTGGTTACATCAAGGATTGGAATGAAGACATCCAGGCTATTCGTGAATTGCCAAATGAGAGCTTCCAGGATAGAATTTTGAAGGAGAAAATCATCCACAAGAACTTGTCTGAGTTCACTAGAACTGCTACAGAAACTGCGATTAACATCATCAAGGGAAATGTTGCAGCTATGGACCCAACTGAAGATGCTGATAAGCAGATTTACTTAAAGAATGGTATCTTCTATACGTCCGGCTCTACAACTGCAGACCTTTTCGAAGAAACTGGCGGTGTCGAAGCTTCTAGATACACTTCCAATAAAGACATCTCTGCCATCAAGGTCTTAAACAGAATTGATGCCCAAGGTGTTCACTCTTTGGTTTCGTGTATAGTTGACTACATGGGCAAGCGTGTTGTTTGCCAGGCCCCTGTTCCTGGAATTTTTAACCAGAGCGCAGAAGGTGATGAAGAAAAGGTTGCGTACGGCCTTTCAAGTGACTCATCAAAGGTGTTGTTCAATGCGGCCTTTAACGAGCCTATGCAACAGATTGCTGAGACTTTTCATCTCAAGCCACATAACGTTTTGGTTGACGGAAAGGATGTGGAATTGGCTGTTTCGAAGGAGACTAAGGGTATTTTCGGAACTGATGGACGTAAATACGTCATTGATTTATTCAGAACTGTTCCAAAAGACACTTGCTTCATTGACGAGCATTATGACCCTTCTGGAACTGACTCTTATCCTCACGGAGAAGCTCTCCTTAGACACGAAGCGGTTGCAGACTGGTGGAAGCGCAATATTTCAGAACATATCAAAGAGCAGACCAAGAGCGGTAAAAGTGAGGAAGAATTGGCTCAGCTTCAGTTGCCTACGAACAAGTTTGTCTTCAACCCTGATGCTGAGTCTAAGGAGGACAAAGAAGTCATCAAAGAATTGTCTAAATTTGTTAAGGAGACTTTGATCACAGAATTCTTAGACGGGATCACCAATAATGTTGCACCTTTTGATGGAAGAAACTTGACTGAGTCTTTGCACAAATCAGGTATCAACATGAGATATTTGGGCTACATTGTTGAAGAAGCCATTAGAAGAAAAGATGCTTCTTTGAAACAGGTGGAGGAAGACATTATCAAAAACGAAGAAGAAGCTATCGGTTTAAGAGAAGAAGCGCAGAAGGAATCCGAGGCCAAAGCTAAGGAAATTGCTGAGAAGGCCAAGAAGGCCGCTGAAGCTAAAGCTAAAGGTGAAACTTACGAGGATGAGACTAAGGAAAACGAGGAAAAGGAAGAGGAGAAAACTCGTGCCACTTTTGAACCGATTATTGCCAACTACTCGGCTCTTGTCAAGGTCGGTATTCAAGAAATGATCGCCAGATCTGTGAAGCACTTGTTGCGTCAACTCTCAAACGACGTTCCTTATTTTTTGATGCCCGCTTTGGTTTGCCATTTTCACAATTGCTTATTAGGCTCTGATGTCAATGCTACTCCTGAAGCTGATATTGCTCCTGAGTTCAAGAATTTCTTGAGCCCAGCTGCACTTGAGTTCACCAAGTTAAGCCCATCAGAAGTTTTCCGTTTGATTGCAAAGGAAGTCTTCATTCGCTTCAGATACACATTGAATGAGAATTGGGTTGATGATGTCCGTGCGATCCCATTAATGAGAGAGATTGCACACAAATTTGGTATTCAGTGGAAATCGCAGGACTATGTCTTCACAGCTGAAGAATTCGCAGCAAAGCAAGCTGAAAGTTCTATTGTTGTCCCTGAGCAGCCTAAAACTAAGAACTCCAAAAAGGGGAAGAAACAGACAAAGCAGGCAGTTCCTGAACGTACCGAAAGGACTACTGTTTTTGTCACTGATGATATTGTTAACTTTGTCCCATTGGTAAAAGACTCTGATTACAAGTCTGCTATTATTGATGAGATTTTCCAAACCGCTCGTGCCCATATTGTCCAAGGTGATAAGGACACTGGTGTGTCTTTGTTGAATGAATTGATTAACATTCAAGAGCAAGTCTACGGTGTTGTTAGCGCAGAGACTGTCAGCTTATACACTTTGATTGCTCAACTCTTTGCTGAATTGGGTATGGAGTATCAGGCAGCGTTGATTGCAAGGAGAGCTATTGTCATTTCGGAAAGGACAACAGGTTTCGATTCTTATGACACTATCACCGCTTATATGAACTCCGGTTATTTCGAGTCATCCCAGTTGAAATTGGTGAATTCCATGAAATTGTACAAACAAGCCATTGAGAATTGGTCGCATGTTTATGGAGAGGATCACCCCATCATGGTGACCACTTTGAGTAACTTAGCAGACAACTTGACCCGTTTGAAATTGTATGCAGAGGCAGGTAAACTTTACGAAGTTGCTTTGAGTCTTTCCATCAAGCTCAATGGTGAGATCTCTGAGATTACAGGAAGCATGTTCCAAGGGTTCGCATTAGTCCTCTTAAATGCTGGAAAATTCAAGGAATCCTTGGAAAAGTTTTCTGCTGCTGCTGACATCTTCACTAAGACTCTTGGTTTTGCTGATCCATTAACAAAGCGTGCGACCAATTATGTTGACAACATTTCGAAGTATATCGAGTATTTGGCAGCCCAAGAAGAGCAAAAGAAGAAGCAGGTCCAGCAAAAGGCTGCTGCTACTGGCAACAAGAGGGTTCTTGTCAGACCCTCTAGTCAGGAGAAGAAATCTTCCCAAAACACCAAGACCTCTGTCAAAGCAGACCCAGAGATTGCTTCCCGTTCTATCGAAGATATCTTGAAGTTCATCGAAGGTGATGAGTAAATTTTGTAAATAGACAAACGTTATTGACAACTGTATAAACCGATAAGATATTATAGCTACAAACTGTTCTAGATTATCTTTCCAAAGACTTCGAATGTTTGTAATGTATCATCGGTACTAGGAGTGTATATAATGCGACTAACCTGACATGACAAATCTATCATGAGACCCTCATACATCGCTCATACAACAGCATCGGATATAAAACGTCAGAACTGTGAGGTTTGTGGGAATCTATATTCCTTCCGGAAACACATCTCACACGCATAGTCACCCAACTACACACTCTGTTTACAATATGCTTCCAATACCTACTAAACAAGTCAGTTACAAGCTAATCTCCCATTTCAAGAGAGAATTACCTAGCAATACTATAAATATTTTTGTAAGATCAAACCTAAGATTAACATATCAATTATCGTTTAAACGCTTTTGACTTTTGAACTGAATGTGAATGTTTCTAATGAATTTATCGTCCTTCTTAATCATGGCTTTCAACTTTTCCTCAACTTCATTGAGCTCCATCAAATTGAAGTTTTTGTTCGTTTTGAGTGACAATATGATGTTCGTATTTGCACCTGCGCACAAAACCAGCAAATCTTCTAGCTTGAACTCATTGAAATTTGCGTCCAACTCCAGCAGCACAATTTGGTGAACTTTGTCATATTCTTGATCGCCTGGCTTTTCGCCGCGGTCAACTAATTCATACCATGACGTTTTAAAAGTTCCCCAACCGGCTTTAATAATCAAAAAAGAAACACAGATACCGCCAACAGAGTCCAACCACACAAGATTGAAAAGAATACCACCGGTGACAGTGATCAAGGCCACCAACGACGTTAGCGAGTCCACTCTATGGTGCCAAGCATTTGCCACAAGGACCTTGGAATTGGTGGCATTAGCAACCTTTAATGTCAGTTTGAAAAGAAGCTCTTTAACTACAATAGATCCAGCTGCAATCCACGCAGCATTAATATTGGGTACTTCACGAACATGCGCCGTTTCGGTCAAATCCGAATACGAATGCGAGTGTGAGTGTGAATGCGAATGCGAATCCCCTGAGTCCTTGATTGTGAGATCATGTGAATGAGAATGTCCGATTTGGACAACAGAAATGTAGTCGTAGATGTAAGACGGCAAAGTGTACTCAAACACCTGCAACAATGAAGACCAGCCCACTGACACACCAGCGAATAACAAAACCCCACTAACTAAAAGAGTTCCAACACATTCAATTTTTCCATAACCAAGTGGGAAGTTTTCTGGGGATCCGACCTTCGATGCAACATTTACCGTTGCTAAGGTGAGAAAATCTGCCACCATGTCCGATACGGAGTGGATCGCATCAGCAACAAGTGACTGCGAATGGAAGTAAATTCCACCTAAGCCCTTTGAAACTGCCATAGCAACATTCACTAAGAGTCCTATCCATGTGATTCTCACTGCAGGGTTAGAAAGGATAGATTTCGCACTGGTCACTAAAAGCTCATTTGGCTGTGAGTGTGAGTGGGAATGTCCAAACAAACCATGCGAATGTCCATCATGACCATCATGACCATCCGTGTGCGAATGGCTGTGAGATTCAGTATGTGAGTGGGTATGAGAGTTGCCTTTCTCAAGCTCCTGTGAGCCTGTATTCTTCATAGCACTATTTTTATTTTCGTGGTTTTTTTGAACTGAGGAGCTAAAGTGGCGACCGCTACCTAAGCTGAAAGGCATAGAATTAGGCTTGGAATTCTTTAGCCATGAATAATATGCACTATTGTAGATTAATCTCTTGCCAATTGAGCTTGTATCTTTCAACCTGTGTCCAAATTTGCTCGGATTATCCTTGAATTGTTCGCTCATGTATGCGCGAGATTTCAGTCCTATGGAGCGTCTAAATGCCATAGAACACGAAGATGCCATACATCTGAGACGTATCAGTGTATTTGATATCATTAACAACACCTTTTGGTTTTGTAGAAGCAGAGTTGCCTTTTTTTGAAATCAATACGCCTGATCCGATTAGAGGAATTAAAACGATTCAAAACCCGGGAATAGTAGGAATTTTTGCGGATAAAGTAAAATGGTAATTTTGTAAATGTGCAGAACGCGAAGTATCTTTTTTAGGGAAACTCATTGGTACATAAAGAACTTATATAGTAGGGAACTTGAAGAATACATCGAAGTAGTTAAATCAGGTTGAACATTTTTTAGAAATTGAGAGATTTTTAAGAAAATCTTATGGCTCCCTTATTTGAGGTTTGAATTTAAATGGAAACTTTTGGAGATTTAGTTATGAAATGAGGACTCAAACGCTGTAATTCATTCGCCTTTCTATTATTTGACCCGGCGTATACTCTATACATACCATAGATCATTAAACGTATGTTCAAAAACTGAAACACACCTGGCTAATACCTCCAGTCTACTGAAATTGAATACCATTGACTACTGCTGATTTATGGAGTGTAAAAAGAACTCTTTAATCGATATTCCAACCTCTATGAGAACAATTGCTCTACCACAGAGCTCGCAGAGACTTCTTTTGGTATTGATTTTTCCAAAACTGAAGGGGTTTCTTGCGCCACTTCAGCAGCTTCTTGTTCTTGTTTCCATCTCTTCAAGTCGCTTTCCACTTTAGTTTTTTCCTGAGCTTTGAATAATGCCAGCTTCACCAGTGGAGTTGGGCGGCGGACATGCATAAAGTTGCAAAAGTCACGCAGGCAACTGTTGGTGTCATATGCCCTACAGTTTGCCTCATGGAAGCTTTCAACCGGCGAGAGCTCACAATGTACTGGTCTATTGTTAAACCATTCTTGGTTAAGAGTGAGAGTGGCGTACATTGCCATGTCGCGGTTTTCGTATCGTACGTACACGTTTCCGTTTAAGTGGTTGTTTTCATTTTCGCATACGACGATGTCTTTGACTTGACCAAGCAGCGCGAATTTGACAAAGATGTCTCGATAGAACTCGTCAAAATACTGTTGGACTTCTTTGGGATTCAACTCCTCTTCATTGTTTTTGTTTAATTTTGGATTCTCATATAGGTTGGAGAGTAGTAGTGTGTGGGAGGAAGTGGGCTTTACATGTCGCCTGGAACACTTTTCGCCGTGACGACATGCTCCTATCTTGGTGAAGAATGTGCAGTTTTCCATCGTGGAGTAATTGGTGCGAAAAGAGAAGAGATGTGGAATTATCAAAAATGGGTCGAAAAGGAACAAGTTGAAAGGCAAGTAAAAATGCTGATTACATGACAGGAATAAAGGCAAGGGGTCACCTATATCTATATAACAGAAATTTACTGAGTCATGAGGTACAAATAGTGATACTAATTTTATTTAAATCGCCCTGCATAGGAATCACGCTTACCTGAAACATTCATCTCTATCTAAACACTCTTGCAGCTAAAGGAGCGATTCATCTTTCTCTAAACACTCTCAGAGCTCAACGAGTGACTCATTACGTGCGCCAGATCTTTCTCGTCTAAGTGCACAATGTTGCTTTCGTCCAAATTACTCTTGGGTCCCGTATACCACTTTCTCGCCAGAATAGCGAACCAAAGAGTAACAAGTAACATCGGACCGAAATAGACCACACAAGTCCAGTTCATAGTGTCCAAAGTTAAGTCTTTACCTTTGACATAAGGCATACATAATATCGGAATCATGAGAAGAACGAAAGAACAAGATATGATACCAATTGGGGTAGAGAACCGACCCAAATTAACCGGCCCCGGCCTGAAGGTATCGCGTGCCCATATCAATTTCATCAATGTGGGCATTGTGAATGAGACGAAAGCTGCAATGCCGTTGACCGAGAAAATTGCACCTATGGCCACTGGACCTGCAAACATCAAGAACAAGAGACACTGGCCTATTCCAAATGTTACCCATACCGCATTCACAGGGGTCTGACTCCAGGGGTTGACAATCTTACAGTATTTGGAGATGAAGGGGAACAAGCCATCACGGGAGTATGCAAATGTGACCCTCGACAGGGAAAGCATGCAAGAAGCACCCATGAAGTAGGATGATATAATGGTCAAAGAAGTTGCAGCGTTCAACAACCTATTAGTAAAGATTTGGCTAAGGTAGGTGACAAATGGTTGGCCTAAACCCATTGGGTCAGCTGCAATTTCATGGACATCCACGACAGTGTAAGCAATTGCCACCATGAAGAGAAAACCCACCAATCCGCCGATAGATGAAGTCATGATGATTGCCTTCGGAACTGCACTAGCTGCATTAGCACATTCTTCCGCCAAGTGGAAAGGCGAATCGTACCCACCCATTGTCCAGATGACACCCAAAAACGCAATCAACGCGGCGATTCCATCGGGGAAATCAGTGAGGTTTTCAAAACCCCACGCAACAGCATTGGCATTAAACCTTGTTCCATCTGGACGCACATTCAGTCCAGCAAGGATCATCACGAACACAACCACAAGGAAAACAATATTAACTATGGTACCTGTGGCACTGAACTGCGCTAACCATTTAGTGGGTAAACATGCAATCACAGCATGTGAGAATTGAAGAGCTGCACAAACACCGTAGACTTTTCCTGGAGTGACTGTAAAGTCAGAGTTGAAGGCAACAAGGGCCAAAATCATCAGCGCACCGGCATAGTTGACAGAAGCAGCGACGGTAACCTGGCACAACCAGTTGGACCAGCAAGTAATCCAGGTAAAGAAAGCCTTGTACTTTTGCGGAGCCAACTGTGATACAGCGTATGGTGCACCTGCAGAGACAGGGAATGCAGAAGCTGCCTCTGCTAAAGACAAGGCAACACAAGTGACAAAGCCCACACAAATCAACCAAGGGATGGGGCTCACACCGTTAACAAGCTGCTGGTACGGAAAAGTGGCAGCTATGGAAGGGAGCAAACCTAAGACTGAAAAAGCGACTGAAAAGACCGTCCAAAGGGAAAACTCACGCTTGAACTCGGCTTTGTAGCCCATTGCCATGATCATAGCTTCATCGGAATTAACACTGTGACTCACGTTAATGGCTAGTCCTTGGTCCGACATAATCGATTTGATGTGCAAGTCATCGACAACGATTTGCGAACGCACCGGATGTATATTTGCTGGCATCTTTGGGTGCTGTTAGAAAAGTTGCAGAATGCCTACTTATGTAATTTGACGTAACTAAACTCTAGTGTTATCTAATCTCATCGTGCGTCTGAAAAGTTCCACCAGAGGCGTCAAGCATCCCTCAGAAATCACCACAAAAGGGAGAACATCTCAGAAAACAGCACAAAAAGCGGCGGCAGATACTTACACCTGTAAGATTAGAATGCTATGCTCTATCTAGACCAGCTTGCAAGTGGCCAGAACTAAGAGTTTAGATGGGAGCTTTCGTTGTAAATTTTAGCCTTGATAAGATTGCGAGGCTAAAACTTCCCGTTTGGGAATGTGCACGCTCAAAAGACAACGGAAAATGCTTAACAATAGGTATGACATTTAAGATCCATGTACAACTGTTAGACATGTTAGTAATGTACGGTATGGCACATTCCAATAAGGTTAGTCTTGCCGCATGAGTTTGACTTCGGAATGATAATTGCTGCAAGGGGGGTATGGAAAACTTGAGGGTGAACTGATAGGATTTATACAGCGGAGCGGGAACTATTCTTGGATTCGAGCAATTGTTCTTTTTCTTTTACTTGGACCGTAGTATACGTACTTTTGCTGCAAATGCTTCATACTTACTGAGTGAATTTTTGGGTAATCCGCTTAGTTCATGTGAAATAGGGAATATTGCTAAATTCAAAGCGTAGATAAAGGATGCTAAGTTATTCGTACATAGCTAAAGGGCTCATATCAATGTTGAAATACACATTAGTACCTTTGACGAAATACACATAAATACTTTTGACGAAATACACGGAATTATAATACCTCATCAGTTCATTAAAATACCTTATTAAACAGAATCATCCTCTTTCAAAGAGGTCTTTTCTGGGTGCTTGCCAGGGATTTCCTGCCCTTCGATCATTTCGTACGACTTCGTGTATATCAAATCCTCCTCATCCAAGTTACTCTTTGGTCCCTTGTACCACTTGTGAGCTTCAACAAAGAAGTATACGGAGGTAATCAAGATTGGGCCGAAGTAAACGACAGAGGTCCAGTTCATCAAATCCAAAGCCAAGTTTGCACCACGAACAGTTGGCATACACAAAATTGGAATCATAACAAGCACAAACGCAACTGAAATAGCACCGATTGGCGTGGAAAACTTACCAAGGTTGACTGGACCGGGCTGGAAAGTGTTTCTAGCGTACGTGATTTTCAATAAAGTAGGCATGGTAAAAGAAACGAAACCCGAAATACCACCCACCGAGAAAACAGCACCGATTGCGGTGTCACCAGCGAACATAAGGAGGAGGAGGAGTTGCTGGAGAACGAAGTTCAAGATAACAGCGTTGACAGGTGTGCGTGTCCATGTGTTGACCTTAGACCAAATATCAGGAAATGGAAACATGCGGTCACGAGAGTAGGCGAAGGTAACACGTGATGCCGCAAGCATACAGGTGAAACCCATGAAAAAGGAAGAGACAATGGTCAAAGATGTCATTGCATTGGTAATAGGCTTACTCAAGAATTGAGTCATGTAGGTCACAAAAGGCTGACCCAAGCCCTGTGGGTCCTGGGAAATCATGTCAAGATCCACGATTGTGTATGAAATTGCAACCATGAAAAAGAAACCGACCAAACCACCAGCAGCTGAGGTAAGAATGATGGCTCTTGGGGCAGCAACATTAGCATTTGCACACTCTTCAGCCAAGTGATATGGAGAGTCATACCCACTCATACTCCAAATAACACCAAGGAATGCCATGAGGCAGGCAACTCCGGTTGGGTAATCGGTCTGGTTATCGAAACTCCAGGCAGTACTGTTGGAGTTGAATTTGGGGATTTTACCACCGTACATTTCCACACGGTCGTTAGCGGCAAGAATCACCACGAAAACGATTACCAAGAAGACAATATTAACGACCGTTCCCATAGAAGAGAGACGAGCCACCCACTTGGTAGGAAGACAACTGAAAAAGGCACATGCTAGCTGAATTCCTGTGGTAACGCCATAAACCATACCGTTCAGGATACTAAAACTCAGGTTGTTGTATGCACCAAGGGCCAACATCATCAGAGCACCAGAATAATTAACGGAGCACGCCGCAGTAATTTGGCACAACCAGTTGGACCAACACGTGAACCATGTCAAAAAAGCCTTGTACTTTGGAGGAGATAATTGTGAAACCGCGTAAGGAGTCCCCGAGCTAACAGGGAAGGCAGAAGCCACTTCTGCTAAAGATAGCGACACACAAGTCACCAATACTAAACCGATTAACCACGGTATAGGCGAGACTCCAGATACAAGTTGTTGGTAGTCAAAAGTAGAGGCAATCGATGGAAGTAAGCCTAGCACAGAAAACGACACGGCAAACACTGACCACGCGGAAAACTCACGCTTAAACTCTGGTTTGTAACCGAGAGCCATGATCAAGGCTTCATCATCGTCCGCTGCATGGTCTAAGTTGATTGTGATTCCCTGGTTGGAGAGAATTGACTTGATGTGGAGATCATCAACATTGATTTGAGAAACCACCGGATGGATGCGCAGTCCCTTTGCGGAGATTTTGGGTGACTTCACTGAAGTGACCATTTTGCTTTATGCTACAAATACAGCGGATGCTATCAAGCTTATATTGCAGGTTATTATTGGTATTTGATAAGCTCTGCGGGCGGGTTTGTGTTTGAAAATTATAAATAATAAAGAGGTCAAAAAGCGCTAATGAAGAGCGGGGATAAAGCCCCGCTAAAACGCGAATCTGGAATAAAAGCTGATCACAGACGACTCAGCACAAAAAGAACCAAACAAGTGAAGGCTATGAACTGTTGGCCGTTATACTTGTCAGTAATACTTCAGCACATCGGCAACTTCAAACTTTGTGTCATTGCTTCAGATAAGATAACACCCAATAAGAAAAAAGAAAGTCGTAGCGGTAGGTTACTTATTTAGTGCTTAGAATTAAGAGGCGCAAACAACTACCATGGAGGGTAGGTGGACATGAGTTGAAAGGGTAACTGGGCTGCATTAGGGGAGATGTTTGGAGGGTATTTGATATGAATGTGAATGATACAAGATAAGATTGTGGAGGTTCAGACTATTGAGAGAAGATCTACGTTGAGTTCGAAGCAATAGAAACGTGTATTATTAAATTGATAAGTTGGCGGTGCTATTCCATAAGAGCTCGTAAATTTTACTACACGATGCGAAATATTTAGGTGTGGCTATCCTTAGATATCATATATATGCTTTTAATACTCCAAAGCAATCTCAATTCGGTGTTAGAGAATGTTTTTCTATGCTGCCTTCTGAAAGCCGTTTTATCTTTGCAATACTTGTAGATAAGAAAGAGTTTACTTACTTTTGTAAAAGATAAGCCCGGTTCCAAGAAATGTCGACTTCTAGATACCATTGAATATACCAAGAAGTCTCTACCTCGCCAAGTCAAATAGCAAGTGGCATTTCTACGAGGAATCCCCGCAGAGGAGAGTATGTTGAAAATCCTGATTTGGCCGAAATTCCGCCTTTTTATTTTAAATTAGTTATTCCGTTCTCTGCTGGTCATACGCTAAAACAGCTTCCAATAATACCCGGAAACCCAACTCAACCTCTTCTGGTTTCGAATATTCTGCGGGGTTGTGTGAAATGCCGTCTTTAGATGGAATAAAAATCATGGATGTGGGAACACGGTCGTTGACGGCACACGCATCGTGGCCAGCTCCACTACCCATTTCCCTCATTTTTTCCTTCCCCACAATACCTTCAGCAGCAGTACGCACACATGAAATGCAGTCATCATGAAATTTGACTGCAGGAGAAGTGTAGATTAAATCGAACTCTACTCTCGTATGCAAGCCGTTGGTCTTGTCATCGACAATAGCACGGAACTCACGTTCAACTTCTTTGTGCATAGTAGCCCTGCCCTCATCACTAGGGTGACGGATGTCGTACACAAACTCAACGTACTCAGGAATGACATTTACGGCTGCAGGCTCGAGTTTGATGACGCCAACACTGAACAAACCTCCGTGAGCAGTAGCTATCTCATTGCCCTTGACGATCATTTTGGAAGCAAGGAGCATTGCATCGGAACGTGAGCGTAAAGGCGTTGTACCTGTATGCTGCGCACGTCCGTAGATTCTGGTAGTGACCCAGGAATACGCCTGGACACTCGTGACGACACCAATCAACTCATTGTTTTCCTCTAAAATTGGACCCTGCTCTATATGAAGCTCGAAGTACGCCGCTATTGGGTTTTCTTTGTACAGTGCTGGGGTTTTACCCAAATATCCAATACGCTTCAACTCCTCAACCACAGTAGGCTCTGAAACTCCTAGTTGGTCAATGGCTTTAATTGCGTAAACTTTCTCCTTGGAGACATTCTCTGCCCATACCAGTGAAGCCATGATGGACATTGGGAAACGCGCCCCCTCTTCATTTGTCCAGTCAATCACCGTTATGGGGTATTGTGGGGTATAATTGTTTTCCTTCATAGTGCGCAACACCTCCAAACCAGACAAAACACCGTAAATTCCATCGTAGCGGCCACCTGTGGGCTGTGTGTCTAAGTGTGATCCTATGGCTGTTGGTTTTCCCTTTTTAAGACCTGGGTACTCACAAAATATGTTACCGACCTCGTCGACCTTTACTGTACAACCCAAGTCGGTAGTCTGTTCAATGAGCCAGTCACGAACTTGCTTATCAAGATCGCTTAAAGCAAGTCTGCACACGCCAGTCTCTGTCGGGTCGTTTCCCCACACACCTTTGGCGCCAAAAGCTTGCAGTGTTTCGTGGATAGTTCTCAATAAACGACCGGCTTTGATTGATAAGTTTTTCATTAGAAGATCTGTGTGTGTTTCTATGGAAAGATGTTTACGTGGATGTGGAAAAGGTTCTTGTATATAAGCCACATTTCTTATCAAAGCATAATCTCCACATTTTTCGGGCACCGTTCTCCGGGCGATAAGCACTAAAGAAAAATAGCCCAAATGCACGTTGATTCGAGTGCTTAGAGTTTCCAAAACAAGATGTGCTGCAATGGTACTATCTTTGTGAGATATTGGCCTGTATATAAGGGTTCCGTTTAGCGGCGTCGCGAAATATTTGTGATAGTGAAGGGAAATGTATGTAGACCCCATAAAAATGATTGGGTTTTAATATTTTTATGTGAATAGAATGCTGATCGTTGAATGTGGCACTTTCTAGCCTAATAATACATACTTACTAGAATTGTAATTGAGTGATAAGACGATCATTAGTATAGGCCGACTCAGTAAATTTTTATGGCAGGTTTACAAATTTTTCTAAAAATGTATCAAACTTTTCAAAAACAATGCTTCCACTAGCTAAATAGTAGTACTGCTCATTTCCCATTTCGGACTGTCCATCTCTGCTAGCCATCAATCACTCGATACTTCCTGGGTTACAGAACCCACGTTCCACGTCTTACTTTTTGCAGCTTTTTTCAAACAAAAAAAGATCAACAAGTTCAATATGCTTTCTGGGTGGCCTGTGCAGATTGCGCTCACGCTAGCACATGTCGTTGCCCTATTGATATTTCTCAGAGGTTTCTTTCCCAGCAAAGTTGTTCTCCCTGGATCGAGCTTTTTTGAGAGCGACTCACCATTCACAACTTCAACTGGCCCTCAGTTCAACAAGTTCGTCTTAGTGGTGGTAGACGCCATGAGGTCTGACTTCTTCTATTCTGACACTCACTCAGAGATGAATTTTCTTCACGAATTGATCAATAAAGGCAATGCTATTCCATACACAGCGTTCTCAACACCCCCGACTGTCACTTTACCCCGCTTAAAGGGCATAACTACTGGAGGCACACCATCGTTTTTGGATGCTATTCTTAATATAGCCGACGAGCACGATAAGTCACAGGGATTGTCATCGCAAGATTCCTGGGTTTCCCAGTTTCTGAAAAAAGGAAAGAAGATCAACTTCTTTGGTGATGATACCTGGCTCAAATTATACCCCACACTCTTTCATGAGTTTGATGGTACCAACTCATTTTTCGTGAGTGATTTCACTGAGGTCGACAACAATGTGACAAAGCATTTAGACACTCAGCTTGGTGGTGACTGGGATGGTCTAATTTTGCATTACTTGGGCTTAGACCACATAGGTCACAAAGGTGGGCCAGACTCTATCTTCATGAAGCCCAAGCAGAGAGAAATGGACGGAATACTTCGGAGAGTGTACGAAAATGTGGATTCAGATACTTTGGTGGTGCTCATGGGAGACCACGGTATGAATGAGGTAGGAAACCATGGTGGCTCGTCCCCAGGCGAAACAAGCGCGGGGCTCGCTTTTATTTCAAGAAAGTTTAATGGAAGAAACAAGCTCATTTCTCCATTGCCATGGAATTCTGAGTATAAGTTTTACGAGAAAGTTAACCAAATTGACCTTGTGCCCACATTGTCTGCGTTACTCGACTTCCCCATCCCCAAAAACAATCTTGGAATCATCTTACCAGAGCTTCTCACTTTGTGGCCGGAATCCCAACGTCAAAAGATCCTTTTTGAGAATTGCAAGCAATTTATGAGCTTATTCACGGCCAAATATGGTGTTTTTAATTCCAATTTAAAGGAAATATATGACCTGTGGAGTACGTTGAAGACTTCAGGAACAGAGGATAAATACTATGACTTACTCCACGAAGTTCAGAACATCCTCGCATCATCTGCTACAAACTATGATTACGTGGACATTGCCATTGGATACAGTATTCTTTTCTTATCTACTGTTGGGATTGTTTCGATTTTTTTGCCAACATCGCTTTCACAGACTCCAAAGCTCACCACGGTGTTTGTGCTTTTCTGCGGTGCTTATGCAGCTCACTTCCATGGTTCATCTCTTATTGAAGAGGAACATCAAATCTGGTGGTTCTTTTCCATTACGTTCTTACTTTTATTTACCTTTGCGTCTAAAGCTCGCTTGCGTTATTCAGCACTTTTGCTAATCGGATTAAGAATATTGAGAAGTATGAGCAACAGTGGACAAAAGTTTTTCTACAAGCTTACTTTGGGATCTTATTTACTCACTGAGAACCCATCTATGCTTTGGGTATTGATAATCATCACTTATGGTTATTTTGCTGTTTCAATTCTCCTTCAAGGGAAATCAGGCAGATCGACCTCACAGGCATCGAATATGTCAGCATTTATTGCAATTTTTATGACAGTTTCAATGTCAGCCCTGTTCAAGTTGTTGCAGTTTGCCAATGACGGGCACGCAGTTCCACAATGGCTCAGATGGCTCTACGTGTGGATTGTCAGCTCGTTTGGTGCGACTGATTTGAACGATAAATTTGCATTACAGGAGATTGCAGTGCTGACGTCCAAGATATCAGTATTCTTTATTGTGGCGCTTACGGTAAATAGGGTGATTTCGGGTAGATTCGTTAGGTTAGGTAGCTCGCTTACAGACTTCACGAATTTGGTTACAGTCTACCTCATTCACCAAAGTCGGTATGAGCACATCCCAATCTACCTTGTTTTCTCGCTCATAAAGTTTGCATTTACCAAGGCATGCGCCGAGTCCCGAATCTACAACAATTTGAACATCTTAATATTGGTCGTATCGATTTTCACTTTGTGCATGCAGAACCTTTCGTTCTTTTCGTTGGGGAGCACAAATCTGTTGGCGACGGTGGATTTATCTAATGCATATAATGGAATCAGCAAGTACAGCGTGCTACTTGTGGGATTGCAGACGTTTACACTGAACTTTGCAGCGCCAATTTACTGGTCGTTTGCGCTGCTTCAAATAATCTTTGAACAGGAGAGGATTACATTTGAAAAACCTAAAGTCGAATTCAATAAGTTGAAGTACGCTATATTGTTATGCAAGGCGCGCATATTGCTTGTATTTTATGCCGTTTCAGCAGCCCTGTTGGTAACCGCATGTATAAACTTGCGTTTTCACTTGTTTATCTGGACTGTCTTCTCGCCCAAACTATTGTTTTTTGGGGCTTGGTCCGTCTTTATGAATGTACTTATTGATGTGGTGATTGCGTGGGCAGTCATGGTTGTGGTTTTCTAGGACTGTGTATAAAATATTTTTTGGTGCTTGACATTTTGTAGAGATCTAGTGAACGTAAGCGAAAGATGCATACAGGCGGATTTTAAGTTAGCTTCGTAAGTTGAGTAGGTGTTGCGAGTGAGATACATACAAGAAGATATGTCATGAGCAAGAAATTGAGAACTTTTTTTGAGTTTTTGAAATCAATAAGTTGGGTGACTGATAAGAGTTTGCGAGACCTGCGCCAAACATTTTTAATTCACAAGCACTGCTAAGAACTTTGACTATTGAGCTATGTGTTACAGCGCAAATTGTGGTACTTGCCGTGAGTATAATAGGGCTCCTTTAGAAACAGTACTGACATCTAGAATTAACCTCCTGGAAAGGCTGTGGTCAGCATGTGGCTGGCGTAATGAATAAGATCCCAAAGTCCGATTGGTGTACTTGTTTGCAAGCGGACGGAACTAGAGGTGAATTTCCACCTATGGCGCAGTCTGGGAGTGCCCTTTCCCCATATCTTCTAGGACTCATTGCCGTGGTTATATTTTTTTTATACAACCACAGGAAGTGAGTAATGAACTACGAACCGACATGAGATTACGCGGAGAACACAAAAGCCAGTTTTGTCGAACAACAGGCGTGGAAAAGAGAGCCTTCAACATAGCTTGGAAGGTAGACTTTAACTAGTATTTTCCTTTTGTATTTCGTATTAACAATAGCAATATACTACAATCATTTTCAGGAACTCTAATATACATAGCTTCTATAAACGTACTAACGCAATAGCCGGCAGAAAAACTCGGTGGTCTTGATGGGCATTCAACAGATGAGTTAGCGGTGACATCTGATAAAATGCGGTGGTGGAAGTGTCGTAGACAATCAGACAATTTAGTTGACATTCTACCTGGGACAACACTATTCAGTATACTCGTTAGTTCGTAGAGTCAGCGTGTACAAATGTACTCACTAACTCATCAGTTATAGTCATACTTTAAGCGTGTAAACACCATCAGTGGTACAATCAGGTATTTAATAACAGTAATCACTCTCCACTAATTTGGTTCACAACCCAATAAACTGGTCAGCTAGTTGACTTACTGCAACAAAGGATCTCTGAAATGAGGCTGGTTGTTAATGAACTTCTGAGCACGTCTGTCATTGGTATCCTCTCTCTTCTTCTGGTTGTTCCAAGCTCTCTTCTGGGTTGCCATCTCAGCCCTGTCGCGCACAGACAACATGTGTCTAGTGTCTGCAGCAACAAGCGTTCCCTGACCCTCAGTCAAAACACGCTCAGCAGGCAAGTTCTGTCTGTAGTAGATGTTGTTTGCACGGTGACCCAATACAGTACCGTTAGGGAGAACAAGATCAAGACCATGCTGGTAGATGTTCTCCTGCTGTGGCAATTCTTCTTCGTCATCACTTTCGTCACCAGAAACATCCTCCCAATCTTCTGCATTGTCTTCGGTGGCCTCAGCATCATTTCCTGTCTCATAAGTGGAGGAGAAATCGTAGTAATCAGAAATCTCCAACTTCTCCTCTTCAGTATGGTATGGTATCTTCATGTGTCTCTTTGACTTCATGTGTTCTCTGGCGGCCTCAGCATTCTTACCCTGGTAATTACAGGCGATACAGAAACCGAAACTGATCTTCTCTCCGAGATAGCCAATCAAGCCCTCTTTGTCAACCAAGTACTTGGCTTCGGGGATGTAGAGACCAAAGTTCTTCCACATGTGTGCAATATTTTCCTCAACAGTTTCAAAGTTTTTGTTTTCCTTGGGGTGGGAGAAGAGACATGTAGTTGGGGGGATATCTATGCGGTTTGAAAGTTTTTCCTTTATGAGTTCAGATGTTTCGTCAGAAGGTTGGGCATCAGAGTTTACAGAAAGTTCAGCGGTTTCTTTTTCAGGAACGTCGGCCTCCGTCTCAGAAGACTCCTTGGCCTTTTGTACCTCCTTCTTCTTTTCAGTCTCGGATTTACTCATCAACCCGTCGTACTGTTCCCTAGTGATCTCGCCCCTGTCGAGCTTTTCTTTCATCGCAGCCCTAGCCGATTCTAAAATCTGTCTCTTTTTCTCCAACAAAGCCTCCTTCTCTCTCCTACGCTGCTCCTTCTTGGTCAACTGCTTGACCTTCTTGGTTTTTTCTTGCTTGACGTCTTCGTTGTCTTGGATGCTCAAGGATGCGACCTTGGAGTTGAAGACATCCTCCACCAATGGAGGAAGCTGCGCAACACGACGCTTAAGGTTGTATCTATGCCAGTCAGATTTCATGTGCTCCCTCTGGTCTTCAGCACCAGGGAATGCTAAGTTACATGTGTTGCAGGTGAACATGATGGAGATGGTATGAATTTTTCGATGAGCATCGAAAAATTCAATCAAAAATTCAATCGATCAAAATTAAATATTGAAATCGCATATGACCGACCCATTCTCTAATGTGTTGCCTAAGGTGATGCAAACCATCCGTGGAGCTTCTGCATTAGCGGCGCAGGATGTAAACTTTCATCGCTCAATAGATGCAGAAGTTGCCAAAGAGCTCGACTTGGCCTCCAAGGGCATATTCAACCTCGCCAACAGATTACTCTCCACAGCAGGCGAAGACACTTCGGCTTTTGTATACGGAAAGGACCATATCGAGACGGAAAACGCATGGAAGCCAGTGGCAAACATCTTGGATGGTCTTTTCGAAAAGATCGAAATCGAAATGGATTCGGCAAAGAAACCCACAATGACTTATTTGGAGGATGGAACAACACAGCAAACGCAGGGAAAAATCGACAGACCACAAGATAAGTTTGCTACAAAGATCGACAACACGGAAAAAGAGCCTTTCAAGCCAAAATTGACACTGAAACCTCACGCATTAGTGCCTCTTAACGAAACTCTTCAGCTCTCTACTCCAGTGCAAGACCCTTCTGCGCCAGAAGATTCCACAGTTGACCCCCCTTTCTATCCACAGCCATATGCTACGGAAATTGACACACAGCCGTACCCGGAGTCGGTGTTGCAAAAGAAAGATCCCGTACCACTGCAAGATTGGGCGTCGACAGAGGCAACGTGGGTGGATACCCCCGAGCTTTTGGCGGAGATGGTTGCAGAATTGAAGAAGGCATCAGAAATTGCAGTAGACTTGGAGCACCATGACTATCGCACGTATTACGGGTTGGTTTGTCTCATGCAGATCTCCAATCGTGAGCGTGATTGGATCGTTGACACGCTCGTTTTGCGCGACCAGTTGCAGGTGTTGAACGAGGTTTTCGCGGACCCCATGATTGTTAAAGTGTTTCACGGTGCATTCATGGATATCATATGGTTGCAGCGTGACCTTGGATTGTACATTGTGAGTTTATTTGACACTTATCATGCGTCTAAGGCTCTTGGGTTCCCCAAGTTTTCTCTTGCTTACTTGTTGGAGACTTTTGCCAATTTCAAGACATCAAAGAAGTACCAGTTGGCCGACTGGCGTGTGCGGCCAATTGAGGGTCCTATGTTGGCGTACGCTCGTTCAGACACACACTTTTTGCTCCATATTTTTGACATTTTGCGCAACAAGTTAGTTGAATCAGACAAAATGCGTCGTGTTTTAGCAGACTCGCGACTTGTGGCTCGAAGGAGATTTGAGTACACCAAGTTCAGACCTCTCAATGACTCTAAACATGTTTCGTGCCCGATTATGGCCGCGGATCCTCTTGAGCCCTACAGAAACATCATGGTCCAGTACAATGTTCCTTGGCAGCAGAAGCCTTTGGTGGAGATTTTGTACAACTGGAGAGACCAGGTTGCTCGTGAGAAGGACGAGTCGCCACGCTTCATCATGTCTAACCAGCTTCTTGTCGCATTGGCCACGTTACAGGCTCCTATCGACCAGAACAAGATTCTCGGGTTACACACACATCTCTCTGAGAATGTGCGGTTGCATGTTGCGGAGTTGGCCGCTATGCTCAGTGATGCATCAGCAAGAATTGTTGAGCATCAGGATAGCAATGCTGTAGGTGTTTTGGAGGATGTTTTGGACATTAAGGACATTGCGCAGGTCGCCACCTACTATGCGCAATTGCAGATTCAGAAACAGGCTTTGTTGGGCAAGGCTGAGCACAACTTGTTGGAAGCAAGATCTTCATTGTATGACTCTTCGAGTGGTGAGTACACTTATGAATACGACGTGGAGAGTAAAAAGGTAACGAAGCACAACTTTACGAAGGAGTTCATCCAGAGGTTGGAGTCAAATATTGCTAGTTTGCGTGAGTTGGAGGAGAGCTTGCAAGAGAAGACTGAGGATGTTATAGAGGAGGAGGAGGAGGAGGAGGGAGAGGAAGAAGAGGAAGTGGAGGGGCAGGTACAAGAACCAAAGTCATCTTCATCTATTATTGACAAGTCTGCTGACAAGGACGAGGTCGTGTCGATCCGTAAGAAGACTGTTCAACAGCACAAGAAGAAGAAGCAGGCCGAAACCCCAGATTCGTTCGTGGACTACGCGAATGCCGACAAGATTGTTTTGGAAGATAGGAAGAGACCAAGGGAGAAGAAGGCCCGTGGTTTCAATCCATATGGGAAGGATGCAGAGGGACCAAAGTCTTTCAAGCGTGCTAAGCGTGTTGTTCTGGGTAAGAGCAGTACATTCAAGAGGTAGTTGAGATAATGAATCCAGAGTGAATATGATTGGTGTGTACGAATTTACGAACTGATGTTGTCAGTGAGTGCTATACAATAATAATGTAAGCGTTTTAGGATTGTAAGAACTGTGCAAAGTTACAAAGTCGGAGATGGTGAATGAATAAAGCCATTTTTTTCCATTGACTTCCTTTCAAATCAAAGAGCTGCGGCTCGGGGAAGTAAAGTTGATGCTGGGCATTTTATATGATCTAAACAATAGTCTCTTTTAGTTATTCCTGGTATCTGTTCTCGAAACAATAAATGCAAGTAAGTTAAGTTCCCAATTCAGTAGCTTCTATGATTTGTCCGAACAAATATATATCTGGCCTTTTGAAGTGTCAAGACGCAAGTAGTAGCAGGATGTTAAAGAATAAATGAGGATGGTACTTAGGTGTAGAAATTGACGTCAAGAAGCAAATGGTTTTATGGTGATTCTAAAATGCAGTGGAGAAAAATGTAAATTTGCAGCCATAAGAGGAGAAGTTTGAATATAGTTTGATTTCTTTCAATAAAGAAACTCTTCATATATTGAAGGGTAATTTCAAATTACTCTTTAACATATTACAAATTACGTTAATTCTATAGTGCTCTCATTCCGCACTGAAACCAAAAAAGTATCGGTGCTTACAAGATTATTACTATCTACATTGAAGATACAGTTGAAGAATAGCGTGTCTCCAATTTTAGGTCTTCTTATTGTAAATAATTACTCATCTTTTGCAAATCCCTACCTCATCTTGTGCATCCATGGACATTCAGTTATTATTTGTTTATTGAAGCAATTACCAGCTAAATCCAGTCACCCACCCTGAAAATTTCTTCTTCAGGTTCCGCTTGCCCAAGTTAAACTCCCTCAACTTAAAGCAAGCTTCCTTGGTTGCTACCAGCAGTTTCTTTTTAGTCTCTGGGTTGGTGCTTCTAATCGGAGAAGGTACAGTTTCGCCCCCAATATTTTTCTGAAGAGTACAAACCTCAACAGCAGGCGAAGCACTGCCATCCGGGCTTGGTGCTTGCGAAAATAATAATGTAATTGGGCTGATAGGATAATCACCAACCTTAGCGCCAAGGTTCTCAAAGAATGCGATGAGACCATTGGGTGTAGTTAAAAGACTCTTATTTGCACCACCCAAAGGCTTCTTCTCGTCCTGCTCAGAGTTAGGGTCTTTTGGCTTTAATTCCTTTTCATGAGTAGCCGAACTCACTGGACTCTGCTGTTCGGCTGCAAAAACCGAGCTGTTTAGAGGAGGAATGATCTCTACGTGGCGCTCAGCAAGCTTGGTAACAAGTATTTTGTTTTTGGGGCATTCGCTCCAGTCAACAACTTTGGGGAGGTACGTCTGAAGGCCTTTTCCTTCTGTACAGAGTCCCAAAACCTTTTCCACGTCAGTAGGTGGGAGAAATCCAGCACACCGTAAAGCGATCACTTCTGCCAAGTTATTACGGGACAAAGTATCAGACAGGGCCTGTTGATGGGATACAACATTGTCGACTTGAATATTGACTTCGGCAGAATGCACAGGGATTTCTTCTCGCTGATCATCATCTGTGTCAACTAGAGCGGCAACCGCATCCTCGGTGAACAAAGTGGCGTTGGTCCAAGGACCCACCACAGATCTACTGTCCTCGTCAGTCACAAAGAACTGCTGGAGACATGTTTCTGCCCTAGAGGATAACTCAGAGTCAGATGTGGATAAAGATTTGTTGGCCTCCATATTTTCGCGGTGTTTGCGCATCAAATCTAAATCTTTTTGCTGCCAAATGTTTTTTCTGCTGATACAGCTTGAAGCTTTTGGGTTGTAAATAACCCTATCTGCTACTGAATATTCAGAGTTGTTTTCAGCGCAGAACTCTTGTTCTAACTCTGGTCCATCATACTGCTGACCGCACCAAGCTACTTCCTCATTAAAGTACTGGGGCTCTGGGAGCTCTGGCTCTTCGAAAGAAGACGCATAGTCACCGCTTATGAAAGAAAGAGCATCTTTAATTGCAGGAAAGGGCTCAAGATGAATAGATTCTTGCGAGCTTTCGGAGGTGATTGGTATTTGATCTAGTCTCGCGTTGAAATTCACCGAATTGTTCAAGGAGTCAAAGTTTTCGAGCTCCTCAAAAAGTGCAGCTGTGGTTTGCAAATGAGTGCAGCTTGGGTCTGGAAAAACAGCCGACGAATCCCTTACTGTAATCTTAGTTCTAAAGGACAGGTCAATGACAGAAGATTCAGCAAGAGGAGCGTCGACTCTGCGCATATGCGCGATAGCAGCTGTATGAATATCAGTCATGGTGGGTGATGTAGGGCTAGAATAAAAGTCCCAAAAGCTCTCCAAATATGCGCCAGCAGCCATAGACTTTGAAGTGGCAATCCATAGAGACTCAGTGGCTGTCAAATCGTGGGAAACTTCATATTTTAGTGGGCCAAAACCATCATCCGCTTCCAAGCTTCTATTAGAAGCATCAACACCTGGCCAAGTTGGATCCAAGGCAGACGAAAATTTATCGTTTCTATGAGTTAGGGTACGGTAAACATTATCAAAAGGGTAGAACCTTTGATTGCCTTCACCTTGTACAGCTGCCTTCATCAACTCGACTTCGTAGGTCTCCCAGAAAGAGAGACGGTCTTTGATCCATTTCTCTTTCATATTTGTTTTGTGAGAGTATCTCAGCAAGAAGGTACTGACGTACCTAATTTCACGTTTAATCCATCTTCTAAATCTTGCCACAAAGTCCCTTGAGTTTTGCATGCTTGGAGCAGCCCAAATCTTTTGAGAATTGGACCTACGAGACTCACGAGGAAACACCCCTCTCTCCAAATCTATCTCCAGGAGACACTCAAATCCTTGCTTTCCACATACGATAAAACGCTTGATAAAATCCATATTGTTAAGTAATTAGTTTACAAAAAGAACTGGCTGCAAAAAGTTTACAAATGTAGATTTGGGCAGCATTTCCGAAAAAGGAAGTTCGAACATAAATTTGGTTCCCCATGTAAATCGCTCGTAATTGGCATACGAAAATTAAAGAAACATACTGTTTGTCTGATTCTCTACATATATCTCTCCAGTATATACTTTGAATTCTCTTTTTACAGAAAACTGATCTTTCCCAAGATAAATTTGATTATCTTGAAGCTAATCAACCCCTCACACCCCTCTGTAGTACAGTTTGTTACTAAAGCAAAAAAGAAAATTATAAAAGCACTAACGGTATAAGCTTCCTGTTAAACGCAGCATCCGACCCTTTATTCCTTTTACCACTTTTGAGCGCTACCAAACACAAATTATCCTTGCGCTACCAATCCATCTTTTCATATTCGCGCTACCAGAATAATCTTTTGTTGAAGAATCAACTTTCGCGCTACCAAACCACAGTAATGGCCCTTCCAGCATCTCTCCAAGGCACCTTAATGCCGCTGGAGCTAACCTTTTTTGCAGAAAACGAGGAGATAACCGTGCTTCCGCGGTACTCGATGAAGAAAATTGAACTCATAGGGTTTACTGTGCCTGCCCTCCGGGCCATGCGACGCGAAAAGCTTCCTTTATGGGTCGCGCTCATTTTGAAGTCTCAAGACAAGTGCAACATTGTTCCCCCAGATTGGCTCAGTGTGGTATACCTCAAGGAAAAGTACGAAATGGAACTTAAAAACCCCAACATGTTTAGCGATCTTCCCTTCAACTGGCTCGAGATGTCCAAAATTCTTCTTACTCGCGCACAAGACGACCTTCAGGACCCTTCGCATCTTCTTCGGTCAGCGCTACAGGACTTGCGAGAAATACGACTTGTGAAACTGAGGAAAGGATTGAATGAGTTGAATGAATCTCATCTTACATTAACGCGGTTGTCGCACATGGAGATCAATGAGATGCGTTCATTCGTAATAGGGGTCATGAATAAAATGTGCCAATTACACGACACTACAGTCGAGGCAAATGAGGAGATGGGATCTGAGGATGAGTTTGAGTAGAGCGAACTATGAATTTGCGTTGTCAAGTATTTCTTCTTATTGTTCACCATATTTTCGTTTTATTTCCAGTTTTTTTGGTGACTGATTTTTGTTCATCTAGACTAAGGCATTTATGAACAAGGTAAAGAGCTTGCACATGGAGTTCGTGTCGAACTTGACCAAACATCGGGTCAACACGGACAACAAGCGCAAATTAATCCTATCAATCCTCAAGTCTACCACCACTAAACGCGAGGCACGCAACTACTTGACCAAGTACCAAAGTCAATTTGATGTACCTGACAACAATATCAATAGCGAGGATTCTTTAACAAGGCGGGCCAAACAGCACGAGACATACGTGAACAGGTTTCTTACAAACAGCCCGAACCTCTTTGGTAGTATTTATAATGAGCAAGGTGACCGTGTGGAGAGTATTCCTCTTCAAATTGCGTTATTTAAATTCAAATTTCCGGCAATCACCCCGGAGGAGTGGAGCGGGATCTCGGAAACACTCCAGAGGTTGGTTTATTTGGGCATATCGCCTGTAATATTGCTCGACTATGACCATTTACCAAGCCAGAGAAGCTTCAAGTACAACGAGATGTACATGATGAATCAGGTAAACGCCATTATGGGAAGACTTAGTGGGAAGTCGACAGTATTGAGATCTTTGTTTCTGAAGAATGGAGAAGAAATACTGTGCGCAGCTGAACAGATTCTCATTCCGTTGTATCAGGGAATCACCCCAATTATTCAGCCTATAGTATGGGACCTGGCCACTGCAACACAACTGTTTTCCAACAGCAACAAACTTTTAAAACGTATGTGTGAGTCTTTATTAGAGCACAACAAATTGTTCAGCATTGAAAAGGTTGTTATGATAGACCCAATTGGCGGGATTCCTTCGATTGAACGCAACCAAACAAGCCACGTCTTCATCAATCTTTCCCAGGAATACGCTGACATAGTTTCTGAGCTCTACATAGGACACATCAAGCCAATGACAAGGGATCTTCACTTGCACAACTTGCATGCAATGAACGACATTTTAAGTTTTATATCGGAAAAACAGGGGAACGACAACACCACGGGTATCATCACCACTCCATATATCATGTCAATCAACGATGACCAGTTGAATCCGATTACATACAACGTGTTGACAGACAGACCTATCATATCATCATCTCTCCCACCTTCCAATAGCCGCACACCGCGCCTTTCCACATCGATCTTGAAGAAAGGTATGGAAGTTCAGGTATGGGAAAGGGAGACGGGCAAATTCAGTCTCACAAAGCTATTTGCTCAGGGTGCTGTAGACCGTGAAAAGTTGATTGCTGTAATCAATGATTCCTTTGGTCGCGAGTTGAATGTGGATGAGTATTTCAAACGTATTAATGACAACCTCGCGACAGTGATAGTTCTCGGGGACTATGATGGCGCTGCAATCATAACTTACGAAGGTGAAGAGAGGATTCCTTACTTGGACAAGTTTGCGATTGCAAAAAAGAACCAAGGTCTTCCAGGTCTTGCCGACATCATTTTCAAGATTATTTTGCAGTCGCATCCGGGTGAGCTCATTTGGCGTTCGCGCAAGAACAACCCTGTCAACAAGTGGTATTTTGACCGCTGTAGCGGGTCTGTCAGTAGTCCTGAACTGGAGTGGAAGATTTTTTACACTGGAGAGATCTTTGACAAGAAGATCAACAAGGGCAAGAAGCGCGCACCAGAAATTTTGAACATTGGTGAAAAATTGGCCATTTACCTGGGAATAGTGGAGGGGATCGAGGGGCTGTTTAAGTAGAAGCTATGACTGAGTGACGGTCTGAGTAAATGATGGGAGGTAGTCAAGAAAGAACCGAGGATTGGAGGAAGTGATTACTTCGTTATAAGCTAAGAAGTTAAGGAGATAATGGTAACTGAAGAGTGTGCCGAGGAAAGAACAGATGAGCTGAGAATTGAATGAATACACTATGTGTTATATAAGGAGGAAGATGTTGCCGATGTTTATGAAGCTGTGCGTGGAATTGAATAGATCGAGGGATTAGAATCAAATCAAATTGGATTTTTGGATTACTCGTAGAGTGTATCGTTTATCTAAGACTTTCAGATGTTAATGGGAACTTGTGAATAGCGAAGTAGATCGATAGTGTATTGAAATATTGTTGAAACAAAACAATTAAGTAGAAAAGTTTGTTGGGTTTGAGTCGTGAGCACTAGAGCACATAAATACACTTTTAAGAATTCTAGAATTGAAGAAGGATTAAGATTTGAAGATTTAAACATAGTTTGAGAAATATTGGTCTGACAAAATGATGTTGGGCCATTTTCACAGGCATATTTTCCCACACAAAAATTGGTGCCCCATGGCTTTTATACCTTGAGACTCCTTTCTTTTTTGCTCCTTCAAACACAACCTCTATGACTGTAACCCATCGTGGCGAAGACCAACCATTGGTCACCCCAAAGAAAATTTCGAGGCTTGCATATTACCACGAACTTAGTCCCTGGCAGCAAGATAACCATTTCATAAGGTCAGGCTACGTCAAAGAAACCAGGTCGTACCGCAAATGCGCGCAATCGCTTCTTTATCTTAACAACGAAACGGTAAACGTTTATTCACACTTGGTGCCCGGAACCTTAGTGATCTCGCTTGTCACTGTATATCTCCACTTCTTTCAGCAATACGACAACCACACATTTTGGGAGACTTGCAATTTTTACTTGTTTGGAATCGCTGCGACCATTTGTCTCATTCTGTCGCTGACTTTCCACTGTATCAAATGTCACTCAAAGGAAGTGGATAAGTTTGGAAATCAATGCGACTATTTTGGTATCGTGGTGATGATCACATCTCTGTTGATTCTGATAATCAACTTTGCATTTTATGACGCTCGGGGTTCCCGGGACTTTTTCATTGTCTTATATTTGGTGTTGGGGAGCATATGTGGAACACTCACACTTCATCCGAAATTTCGTTCCAATGTATACCGTCCATTGAGGGCAACGATGTTCATAGTGTTTGGCTTAAGTGGTGCATTTCCTGTTATATTCTCGAATTACAAGTACGGCTTCGAAGAGACAGCTGCCCGGTGCAGTTTTAATTGGTTAATACTCGAGGGTGTTTTCTACATTGGAGGCGCTGTTTTGTATGCGATGCGTGTTCCCGAACGTTTTGGTGAGGTCAGTGAAGTGCGCAACGTTTTTGATTTGTTTGGTGCTTCGCACCAAATCTTTCATTTCTGCGTGGTGATTGCAGCATACTGTCATTGGAAAGCATTGGTGGGAACGTACGTTTACCTCCACGAGGTTATTCTCCAGTAGAGAATGGGCGTGTATCGAGAGCAGTGAAGCCTGAAAAAAATTGGAGTTTTATCTCTTTCATATTAGTTGAACCAACGGAGGAGCCCATTTGATAAAGTTGCTTTGTTCATCATAACATTGGAATAGTTTTATACTACACCTCCTTCTTTCATACAGTATGGACAAACCAAGACGTGAGTGGAGTAGATAATCTAAATATACGGATCAGTGTAATCTATAACATATTCAGTTACAATCTTAATAATGCTCTGCATATATCAAGTACAGCATACAAGGTATTTTAACTCGACATTACCGAGTACATAATCAGTCTTACTTATCTGAGCATTACGTAATAATATAAATTTGCTTACACAATCGCCACCAGATAACTTAGTACTATAAAATTTCGTGACCTGAGAAAAGTACCGTAACATGTCTCAACCATACTCTAGTATTCCACAACAAGAACCCCCGGCCTATGCCGAGGATACATTAGAAAGAACAGAAGGTGATAATGTACCTGATGACTTCAAGTACTCAGTGAACGTTGCACTGTGCGAACTCCCCATTAGGCAAATGTTTGTGCGCAAAGTATACTCCTTACTCATGGTGCAACTCTTGAGCACATTAGCAGTTGGTTATATCATTCGCTCCAATTCGACTATACAGGCATGGTGCTTTGAACACTTTTCCGTTTTCATCATTTCTATGATTGGGGCAATTGGCTGCATGATCACGTTGTTCTTCAAGGCCAAGCTGTACCCCGTAAACTTATTTTTGCTTGCTGGATTCACGCTATGTGAGGCTTACGGGATTGGACTCAGTTGTTCATTTATTGAATCGGATGTTGTTATCAAGGCTGTTTTACTCACCAGTATTATGTTTGTGGGGCTCACTGCGTTTGCATTCCAAACAAAGTACGACTTTACTCAATGGCAAGGAGTTTTAGGTATTTCGCTCTATTTTTTGATTTCTATGGGGTTCTTGCTGATTTTCATGCCGTTCCTGAGTTCTATCGAGACTTTCTACTCTTATGGTGGTGCACTCATTTTCAGCATTTACATCATTGTGGACACGCAGATAATCATGAAGACAGCTCATCTTGAGGACGAAATTCTCTCGAGCATGAAGTTGTATTTGGATGTTATCAACTTGTTCCTTTACATCTTGCGTATATTAAACAACAGAGATGATTAGGTAAAGAATATAGGAGTCATTTCCTTTTGAAAAGAGGTTACAAGTACCAAGTGTTTCGAATCAAATACCGACCTCAGCTTCATAAGTAGGAAAGTAATGTGTTACATGCTTAAGGGGAAGAAATGATAATTGTACTTTGAAACGTAGGAGAAAATAAGTGTTCTTTGATGCGTGACATTAGTTTCATCAAAAGGTAATCAAGCACAATCGGCACAAATAATAAAATGCACCAGTGTAATGATCGAGTTGGTATATTTTGAAACACTGTTGAGCTTGTACTTTACTTGTTCAAGTATCATGAAACAGTTGCAGACAAGTTAGAAACAATAAATGCGGTTTGATAGTGTCATATACATGATAAGATGCCCTGTTTACTGTATTCGTGGTTTACCTATTTTTTTGTCCCCAACTATGGAACTTCTTATCCTCCCTTGCCATTCTATTTGGATACCAAACTCTGGGGATGGGACTCAGCAATCCGAGTGGCATCTTGCATCTTTTCAAACAGCTGGCCGGGATTGGCTTTGCTTTCGTGACCATATCGAAACTGCTATCAATTATCTAAGGACAAACGAGACAGCCTCTCTAATCATTTCAGGGGGCGCCACCAAAAAAGAAGCCGGACCGATCTCAGAAGCCTACTCATATTACCTTTTGATGGAGAAACTTGCTGGAAAGAGTTTTGACAATATTGAAGGCCGTGTTCATCTTGAAGAGTACGCTCGTGATTCTTTTGAAAATGTGTTATTCCTGATTTGTCGTTATTATCAAGTATATGGTGTCTGCCCACAGACTATTGCTGTGGTGGGGTTTGAGTTTAAACGCAACAGATTCGTTGATTGTCACATGAAAGCATTGGGTATATCGCATATCGAGTATATTGGCAACTTGCCACATGCGGAAACTGATGAGTACTTTGAAGACTTGGAACAAAGCGAATATCTTCATGCTGTGCGCCATTTTGAGTCTGATTGGTTTGGGGTCGAGCAACCTTTAGCAAATAAGAGGATACAAAGGAATCCTTTCCGAAGGCTTCATGGCTACAGTCAGATCGAGGGGTTGGCAGACGTTTTCAAGAGTGGGCTTAGTAAAGAGCAGCGCAGAGAGGTTTTTCAAATTTGGATGATAGAGAACAAAAGAAAGGACAGAAGTGACAGAGCTAACTGAGAAGATACAGATTCAATCTTTTGATGAAACGTGTAGCCGTCGTCATGTCGTGAAAGAAGTTATGCAAACTTTGGATCAGTCAAGTCCCGAAATCGTCAGATATCTGTAAATAGGAGATGCAGATGTACGAACTCAATGACCACCTCCAGATACAAAATATAACAGTCTCACCAGCTAAAATAGACGATTAACGAACTCAGAGTAATAGGGGTTGCCAGAATACTTTGCGTATTTTGAAACTGGATTAAGCTTTGGACTAAGGATATTTGTTCAGAAATGTTAGGCTTGCTGGGTAATTTGTTTCAGAGTATGGGGTAAATCTAATTCACTTGAAGCCGTTTTTAGCTTTGAGTTTTACGGGATATTTTTTTATGCAAGAAGCATTACTAGGAACTAAAATTGCTTTAACATTAAGTGGTGTGTACCGCCAAACATCACTTTATATCTGTTTGCATTAAGAAATATCTACCTTATTTACCGTTGTTTACAGGTGAATAGTAGAAAGCGTGCATCAAGAGTAGTCCGATCGTTACTTCATCTGTGTTCTAGGCCTGTGGTCTTCTAAAATACTTTTTCATACTGCACATCGAGTAACTTTTTGGCGTAGTGAATTTTCTATTCGAACAAAAACTAGTAGTTCTGGCTGTTTAGAGTCAGGTATACAGACAAATTGGGAAGCATACCAAATGATCATTATCAAAGCAAGTGCATTTACAACTTTTCATGGTTTGTAAAAAATAGAATCCATTTCACAGCCTCTGAACTCTCATAAAGCCATTGTGCTTCAGAATCATTCCAGATCGAAATTCATTACTCGCATACATTGCACTTTACAGTGGCACATTTGATTCTAATCGACTTCGCCTCCTAAGAAACACAGCAGTATCACCGCCTCATAAGAATCACGTAACTTACCCGAATAGATCAGAAAATACGAGTGAGTTGTACATATATTATTGGGTGTGTATGCAAGAAATGCTCTTTTATCGCCGAGCTCAGATGGAAAATATCCATGCATAAGTTATGCTCGAGATCAGTCGATGTCGAATATGCAAAAATTTCTGTTTATGCCCTGAAAGTTATTACGAGCTCCACAAACCGTTAGATCCTATTGCTTTGACGAGTTTATTGTACTTCGAATATATTTTAAAACTCCATCTACACTGAATCATAAGAGTTTTTTTTTGCGTACTACGGAAACCCCCGGTGCCTCGTAAAATTACCTCAACTGGCACGCCGATCGAGATTTCCTGGTTTTTTCATGAACGATGGATTTTTACGAAAGAGAATGAAACACAAAAAAAATTACTTCGGCTTCCTGACATGCGCTTTTTATAATAGAAATATAGGAAAATTCCGTTATGGCGATGAGGTTGTATTTTAGAGACCTACATACATCTGTTTGTGTTGCGAATGAAGTTGGGTGAAGAATATCTTTGTTTATACGCATTATTCGAAACAGAATTGCCGAGAGCGAGCCGTAACTATAAGTGCATATTCTTTAGTATCCTTTTCCAAAGAAAAGTTATAAATGCCTTTGTATCTTATTTATCTGAGAACCCCCCACCCCCCTCAAAACACTTTCCATCGTATGAATACCTTCGTACTCAGCTTGTAGTTAAAATTGACTTTTTCATCAACACAGAGCCTGGCAGATATATAATGTCCAGTTCAGCACGACAATGTTTGATATCCTGAAGTATTCAACTCATCGTACTAAAATTCACTGACGAATTGACTCATAGCGATCTATATATCTTGCCTGAAAGGCTATAACAGTAACTGTTTATTAGAGTAAAGACAACAGTATGAGATCTCCGTTGTTTAAAGTACACCATGCTATGAATTGTGTTACTAAAGTGGGTAAATAAGGTTGTTTTAATAAAAGTGTAGAGTTGTATCAACGTTTTATGTGATACTAAGCGCAGTTGTAGGTTATGACATTTACCAGTGCGTCATTTTAAGTGTTGTAATTTATAGCTCTTAGTCTTGGTGTTGTTTTAATCTACTTTCTCTTGTACGCGAAGATTCAGTTATTCTAATAGTCATTACAACTGTAGGCTTAGCCATCTCCGTCGACGTTCTCAGCATATTCTTTGTCATTTCCTAAAAGGTTTTTGTTGCATGGACTTATTTTTTCCCCTGATTTTGCAGCCATTTCTCGAAATGAACTAAGTACAAATGAATCCGCAATAAAGACAAATTACAACTGCAAAATCAGCTAGCAGACTTCACACTCTTGCAAGTTTCAAATTATATTTTCAAAGGATTCACAGCTTTACTTCTCTATCCATCATTCGAAAACTGAATAACTTCTACTTACACTTTACGTTCTTATTAAAGACTCTCAGGCTTTTAAAACTCACAATATTCTCAGCTAGTATAGACTACCTATCTAACCTTTCACTTACTTTCTCAACTCTCTTCTCTTCTGAACAGCACCACTCAACTTGTGCAACATGTCCACAGTCTGCTCCCAAGAGACACAGCCGTCGGTGATGGAAACACCGTACTTCAAGTCATTCTTGGTCTCGCCCTCCTTTGGCATACCCTGCTTACCCTCGTTGATGTTACTCTCAATCATGACACCAATGATGCTGTCCTCACCAGCAGAAATCTGCTCAACCACCGAGTCTAAGACCTTAGGTTGGTTTCTGTAGTCCTTCTGCGAGTTGTCGTGAGAGCAGTCCACCATCAACTTGATGTTGGGGTTGGTCAGCTTGGAAATGGCCTCCTTGGCAGCCTTGACACTCTCGGCATCGTAGTTAGTTATCTTTTTACCACCTCTCAAGATGATGAAGCAGTGGTCGTTACCCTTGGTGGTGGTAATGGCAGCCATACCGTCCTTGGTAACACCCATGAAATGGTGGCCCTTAGAGGAGGCCTGGACAGCGTCCAAGGCAACAGCGAGACCACCATCAGTACCGTTCTTGAAACCAATAGGGAAGCTCAAACCCGAGGCCAACTCTCTGTGCAACTGAGACTCGGTAGTTCTGGCACCGATTGCACCGAAAGAGAGGAAGTCACCAAAGTACTGAGGAGAGATGGTGTCCAACATTTCGGAACCGATAGGAAGACCGGCCTCAGTGAGGTCGGAGTACAACTGACGGGAAATGGCCAAACCGGAGTTGATGTTGAAAGAGTTGTCGACTTCTGGGTCGTTAATCAAACCCTTCCAGCCAACAGTAGTTCTAGGCTTCTCAAGGTAAGCTCTCATGATAATGCACAAGTCCTTTTCCAACTCAACGGCTAACTTCTTGAGACGGCCAGCATATTCGAGAGCAGCTTTGGTGTCGTGAATAGAGCAGGGACCGACGATGACCAAAGCACGGTCGTCTTTGCCGGTGATGATCTTGGAAGACTCGTATCTACCCTTAATGACAACGTCGAGGGACTTGGAAGAAGCCTTGATGTTGCTCAGCAAAAGACTTGGCGAGATCAAAGGTTCGTAGCCGAGAATTCTGGTGTCGTCGTATTCTTCTGGGATTGGTGTGTTCATGGTGTTGGTGGAGATAAAATTTGAATTTTTCAGTTAGTCATCTAAACGTGGTACTAAATAGGAAGGAGGGGAATGTACAGAAGAAATGGAAGCAATACAGAAAATGTTATGCCAAAGGGTTTGTATTAACTGGTGTGACTGGCGCAATGATTCCCGTAATTTTGAAGCTGTTGTTGAGTAGGGTGCAATTGTAGGGTAAGGTAAGGAAAGAAAAAGAAGGTATTCGAAGTATAGAGAAAAGGAAAGTGGCAGAAAAAGATAGGCTAGAGGATCATAAATATCTGCTTAAGGATAGGGATTTCCTGTTTGCAGAATTTAGGAAACGTGTTATGATGCTAATAGAAACGTTAACTGTATGGCATTTAAACAATATTAGATTTTGAGATGATACAGATTAATAGATGAATGGGAGAGCAACACTTATTTTAGATGAAAATAACCTTAGCAACGTATCGATAGTAAGAGAACTCTATATTAGATTGATAAAAAACCCTATCAGCAACAAATATAGTGCAGAACCAAAGTTTGACACGGTCATCGGAGCACGGAAGATAATGCCCTTCGGGGTACTGAAGATAATGCGCTGCGAAAAATAAGGCGCATTCAACTTGTATCAGGGTCAACAACCCGTATTTCCGTAGAATTTACAATACACTTATCATGAAATATCACACACTCCGCTCACAGTCTCGGACTGGTTCATCTTCTTAAGTTTTACATCAACTTCGGGGTTCTGCATATTAGACGACTGCAAAATAGGAACATCTGCGGTCGTGCGCTACTCAGAATATTGAAAAAATACATAAGGGCACATAACCTAATGGACTACAAAAAGTTTGACGGATTTAGTGCACTGTTGCGAATGATATAATTCCACCACCGTCTGTATTTGTACGTGAAAGGCTATGAAATTTGGTATTCAAGATTTGATAAATATATACGGCTAGTTTAAAATGTATTGGTTTATGTGTACGCTTATCTGATTTTCATTGATGACTAACCATAACGTATGATTCGATAGCGAATTGCTAAAATAGGAACTCTGTCAGCTTGATCAGTTTCTCTCAGTACTGCTGTCATCAGAAAAAGGCATCTCTTCTATCAGACAAAGGCTATACTAGTTTGTATCTAGTTAGCAGCCATTTAGTCAACGGTCAGCCATAATCTTAAACCGTAGTACCTACATACAAGAACATTATAAGCCACATTATCGTCTATTTACTCAATAGTGTCTGGCAAAAGTCAAAGTACTCAGCCTGACCTACCCCTCAGCGCTCCCCGCGTGTCAATGTCCACACAAAAGCCTACAAGAGTTATAATTCAAGAAACAGCTAATGTGAGCCTGAAGCACGTGCACACTCTAAGAACCCTTAGTCAGCTGACTCTCACGTGCTACAGACTGTCTTATTTATTTCACGTTTTACTTGATTCTTCATTGACTTCATTAGTTCGTTTCAAGTGATTTAGCTCCTGAGATTTACAACTACTCTCGCCCACCGCACCATCTTTCCCAAAAATTTCTTTACTTTCAGCTGTGCAAAATATTGCATTAACCAGCAACCCAGAATAGTAGTCAGCAAGATGTTTTGCGCCACAATCACAAAAGACGCAAATGGAACGATAATCAAGCCGTATACCGCAGCATTGCGCTTGTAATTGGCCCGCAATTGTAAAGCCGCTTCACCGATCATTTCATAATTATAATAGGTCAAACTACGAGGTAATTTTCGCACCAGGGCCTCTGGTAGCGTTGACAAGAACTGGAGCTGTGGCCCGAACTTCATCTTTCTTGCAAACATCCCGAGGTCGCAGTTTTCGAGTAACAAAGTTTGTAAACTCTCAGGAAATTCAAACTGCTCGATTTTCTCAAAGGTATTCTCTGAAAGGTTCAAGTACTCCAAATAGGGGTAGTCCATTGCATCCAACGTCGACAATCCACAACGTACCAATTCAAGCTTGCGTATTGTGGTCGGGAGATCAATGTCACCAACACTGCTGATTTCCAAGCTCTCCTCAATCGATAACTCACGCAATGTTGTGGGGAAATCCACATCTTCTTTTTTCAAGCGGAGTCCATTAGCTGCGAAAACAAGCGAACGGAGATTGGAATTTTTTGTGTGTAAGGCTGGCAAATTTGCACCCATTATTTCTAGCCGACAAACAGATGGTCCGATCTTGCCCAAACAGTCGAAGAAAGGAACATTCTTGAGTGTTACGTATTTAAGTGTAGGGATGTCCTCTAAGAAATCTTTTGCAGATTGTGACCAGCCATCAATATTTTGCAAATCCACCGTGCGCAAACCCAAGGGCCACAGCGTATTGAGAAACATGTGTGATTTGCGGTGTTCCAGTTTTGCCAAACGAAACGTCTCCAAGTTTTGAGGAAGCACTAGGTGAAGGGTTGTGTCATTTCCAACAAAACTGACGCCGAAGAGGTCAATCTTTTTCAAAGTCTCGGGGAAGGCAGAAAATACATAAGCGTGCATCAACTGACAATGTGTCACCTCCAAGGACTCTAATCCACAGAACTGCGCAACGTTAAGCCCTCCAAGTAAAGTGTTTTCCACACTCAAGTGAATCAAGGTATCTGGTAAAATGATCCCGCTCACGTCAATGCGGTTAGCAGAAAATGACTTGAGATTTTTCAAGTGCGTCAAGTCACACATTTCCACCCAGATTTCCGAAAGGTTCAATTCCACTAAAGTCAGCGGAAGGTCTTGAAGGTCCACGAAATTTTCCAAGTTGGCCAAGGTGAGGCTTTTCACGTTGGGAACATTTTTCAAATTTCCAATAGAGGATTGCTGGATTGTGAGTGACTCAAGCGAAACCATCAAAGGCCACCGGATATCTGCACTTATCAAGTTGAGTGCACGCAACGACAGGGGAAATTCCACATCTGTAACAAGGCGCGGCGCGCGTTCACAGTCCAAATCCATGCTGCGAATAGTTTTGTAGTGAGCCACTTTATCTGCAAGTTGCACAGTAGTGCTAAAATGAATATTTTCAATTCGCAGCAATACCAGACGTGAGGTTTGGAAAAGATCGGCGCACCCGTGGATCGAGCGGTCGATGCGCTGGACCGCATCCACTAAGTGTTGTGATCTTGCTGATGAATCTAGACCAAACTTCGAGACCTCATTACGAAACATTGTTAATATTTTTCTTGCGGATACCTCCATGTTCGCAAGCAGCTCAAGGGACTCTGGCGAGTCTAGATAGATAGGAGCAAGGAAACGGAGGTTTTTGTTACGGAGCATCAACATAAGAATGGTATCGAATTCCAACTGCGAAAATTCCACACTAAGCAGCAGGGAGTCTACCGTAGAATTTGGCTGCGAAAGCAGCTGGGGAAGGGAAAGGTTGAGCTCATCAAGTATGTTTTCCTGACCACGGGGTGGGTACAGTAGCTTAGCATCTTCTTTAACATGTTCCCAGCCTTTTGTGATTCGTTTAACTAGCTCATCGAACGCGCTCTGGCCAAGGACGGAATCCTCTGCCAAGGTGAGTAGATCTGATGGTTGGAGATGGTCGAAAACGTTGTGTAAGATGTCCACAGGAAGAGCGTAGAGGAGATTTCGTGCCATGAGTGTGAGTTGTTTTGTTGTGCTGTTGTTGTGCTTTTGTTGTGCTTTTGTTGCCACTGGATGTCCGAGATGAGACCGAGGGTCTTGTGATTTTGTTCGGATAAATTGGGTGCAAATTAAATTGTCGGCTGATTTTGTGAGCCATGTGAACGGAGAGTAGAGGACTAGAAGGGGCACGCAAAAAGACGCATAATGTAGTACTAAGAAGCAAGAATAGATGCAGAAGAAGATAGAGCAAATAGAGAAGGCGAAGGAGAAGACTGAAAAAAGAAAAAATGTAGCGATTTAGCAAAGTGAACTTAAACAACGATGAAGAATACCCTTGATTTCAACAACTTGTTCAAAAGTTACTGGATGCAGTAAATGTTTTCTCGTACTGGAATTCAAATTAAATGTCTTAACAAACACAGTGAGTTGTTGACGCTTAATGTGGCGTGAACAATGTAAAATCATGCTGAATTTTAAAAAAGCCGTATTGTAAATCAGGTCACTTTGAATAAATAGTGTGTTCAGGATTTATAGTACCATAATGATCAAAACTTGACGTCAAAAAACCCGAAGTATCAGGTGGGTAACACTGCCCAAAGAACAAACGCGAAATGTGTATTGAAGTGCGAGATAAAAAGATATATTTCTGTTATAATACGAGAAATTTAGCTATAGTGAATTAGATTGGAAACTAGTTTTAGTGAATGAAGCGAAAGTCACTGGAAAATTGCAGTTTAGATGAACCTCGGTCCTGGTATTCAAAAACACTTTTGGCTAGAAATATTCATAGGACCTGGTTGTGAACTACTGATCTTGCGTTAAAGCAAGCATTTCCGTGAAAAAGATAGCACTGCTAACAGACGAATTAGAAAGATACATACATCAAGTATAACTGAACATTACATTGTGTGGATAAGTGGTTTGTATATTTGAATGCCGCATACATGTTTCAACTGTGATTATTTCGCATGTACGAAATGGTAAGTGCTAGGATGCAAGGCGATAAGACTGAACCTCAATCGACCTGAAAATAACTCAGGGCATCAACATGGATTACTAATCGGCAGTCTAATAGGCAAGTCCACCTAGTTGCCCTACATTTTACTTTGTGATAGTATTTGTATCACTTTGGATCGCTCCTACGAGACTAGCGATAGTTACGACACGCAGGCGTTAAGTCTTAGACAATCCGGGCTCAAGTTGGTATTCGCGTCATAAAGCATATTTAAAGGGCCTTTCACGCAGACAGTTATGACTTTGTTGGTTGTTTTGTTGGTTGTTTTGCATGTGATATATATATAGTTGTTTCAGGTCGATAACAGAGACTTGGCTCCAATATTCAAATTTCTTCTGTCTATAATTGTATTAAAGATTAGTACAATAGCCATCGAAAAAGTACACTGGGATAGACCCGTCACTGCCAAAATCTCAATTCTATTATTGTACTTCTACTGAAATTCCATTGCATAAATTTTTTCATCTGAACACAATTAGATCCTTTTGATTTTCTCCAAAAAAATATCTACATAATAAGTAAACATAACGTCACCCTGTGCTGAGCCGCATAGTTTTGCATTTGCGGTAGGGAGAATTTTCACATAATACCACAGTGATGGAAATGCCCAAATGAGAACATTCCAAGCCCTCCTCCTTGGCATACATAAAATCCGGTCACTAAACCAGCGGCCACCAGATCGCTTACTTGCTCGTTTGAGCACCCGTGCCAAGCCGTACTTCTGTTGTCAAATCTACATTCTCATATAACAATAGCAGCCGTGTCAATCCGATATATTTACGTGGACTTAATTTGGAACTTTGGCAAGAGATAAGGTTATTCGTGGGTAAAGGGCGTATCCACGGCTTTCGATGTGAGAATTCCGAAGGTTGCCAAAGCATATACGACAGGAGTGTTGGATTTCAAAACGCATCAATGTCACTGCGCTCGAAGTATGCTAAGGCGACAAAGCTGCTTTGTGTGAAGAAATATCGTGCTTCCCACAAAAAGCCTGAAATTCGTGATTATTTAATCTTGCTGCTTCAACGGCGTTGCATCGCCGTTTTAGTTGCTATTGTGTTGTGCCTATGCAAGGAGTTTTTTGTGAGTAGATTTGCCAAGAAAGACCCTTGATCCTGCCCAGGGGAGAGAGATGATGGCAGGCGGGCTAAGACTGCGGTCATGCGGGGTTGCAGTAAAAGTCGATTACATAAGCGAGGACGCTTTTACACTTGAAGTATTTAGTGATGTTGCATAGTGAATAATGAAAGGCTAAGATCTCCAGCCGTTCACGTCAAGTGGTTTAAAAGAAAATTATATACGCGGCTGATTGAGGTGGACTAATTTGAACAAGAAGGTGCTATCAGTACTTTGCTTAGTAATTTTGGGCTTGCCTTAGTGCTGCGCCCGTATCGCACTCTCGATTTTGCCAATGAATAATATCTACAGTTACGGCGAGCTTTTTGACAAAATCACTGAATGTCATTATGCCATGATCCTTACGACGAGTGTACACTTGGAGTCAGTTTTTGGTTTGTCTATCGCTATACAAATTGCAATGTACCAGGCACAAGATGTGAAACTATTAGTACGGTCTTCTTTTAATGGCTTTCTCATGAACTTTGTAGACATTTTTACTACTGATTTATTAGTGCATATTCAGACAGCCTAAAACAACCATCACGAGCCTACACTTTTACTATTATATAGTAATATTTAACTTTCAGTGTACTCATGTTTGATCAACACGTAATTGCTGTTACCAAAAATTTTGAGTAGATGTTTGCCGATCAGTTCCCTTATCGTAATATACTCCTGTATATAGTCATAATCCGGCGGTACAAGATCCAAACTGATTGCATGTGTATTGCTCTTCATTCACGTTAGATACACCCACATGAGTATTATATCTATTTTCTTTATTGTTTGACGCACTCAATTAACATGCTATCTCTTTTTCGACCATGCTCGCTGAGCTTATGTTTGGTTTGTTAATCCAAAATAATCGTATTTATGCTCACCTACAACAAAAGAGTGTTTGCCTCGTTCTTCACATTCGGACTCCTCAACAACATCCTATATGTGATCATCCTTTCGGCTGCAGTTGACTTGGTGGGCAATTCCACCCCCAAAGCAGTGGTTCTCCTTGCTGATATTGTTCCGTCGCTCACAATTAAAGTCGCTGCTCCTTTCTTCATACACAACATCCCGTACAAATCACGGTTATGGATGCTAGTAGCACTTTCAAGCATTGGTATGCTTGTGATTAGTATATTCAATCATATTTCACTACGTGTTCTTGGGATCATGATGGCCCTGCTTTCGCTGGGGTTAGGGGAGCTGACTTTCCTCCTGCTCACGCACTTTTACCGCGGAAAGATGTCGATCGGAGGCTTTCTGAGTGGAACTGGTGGCGCTGGTCTTGGAGGGAGCTTTTTTTTCATGGCCATGACCAACATTTTGGGTATTAGCGTGGATCTCACTCTTTTCTTGTGCTCGGTACTTCCATTGGGATTTTTAGTTGTTTACTATGTATTGTTGCCTGATGTTGCATATGAGCGAGTGGAAGATGGTACAATTGAAAACGGTATAGGACTGGTAATTGGGCTGGACTCATTTCATCCTGGCCAGTCACCGAGAGATGCTTACAATCTGGAGGCGATTTCCGCATTTCCAGATGACCCTCTGTCCCAAGATAACTATTCGATTGCGGAGCATCTGGGTTGGGCTCGTTCCAGGCGCAATTACATGCAGTCGATTCATCTGACTTTTGCAAAAATCAAGCCGTTATTTGTCCCCTACATGGTACCGCTTTGTCTGGTTTATATTTCGGAATACGTTATTAACCAGGGCATTTCGCCAACACTTCTTTTCCCTCTTGACACACTTCCACACTGGCTATTCAGTACCTATCGTGATATATATGTGGTTTACGGTTTTCTTTATCAACTTGGAGTCTTTGTTTCGCGTTCGCTGGTAAATTTCGGCGTGCGCATCCGTCAATTATATTGGCTTTCGATTCTCCAGTTTATGAACGTGGTGGTTTTATTGGCGCAGTCTATGACTGATAGGCCATTCACCAGTATATGGCCACTCTTGGTGTTGATTTTTTATGAAGGGCTTTTGGGTGGTGCATCGTACATCAACACGTTCGTTAGTGTGAGTGAGGAAGTTCCAAAGAACACGAGGGAGTTCAGCATGGGAGCTGTGAGTATCAGTGATAGTTTTGGGGTGATGGTTGCGGGGTGTATAAATTGGTGGTTGGAAATGCGCTTGTGTGGAATGCAGGTGGACAGAGGCAGGGGGTGGTGCAGGAGTAAATGAAAGAGCTAACTTGAGAGAAATACACGGAGTTCTTGAATAAGTTAAGCCAAGGTGAGCAAGAAAGCATAGAGTGCAGGAGCAGGTTAAGTAAACGTGAATAATTAGGTGTCGTCACCGATTTCGACTGCCTAAACAGTAAATTCCAGAGAATTTGAGTCTTATAGATGGCTTTGTACCCAAGAAAGAGACACAGTACTCACATTGAAGTTAGAGACTTTGCTTTTTAACTCTGTCACGGCATTCAATGACTGTAAATAAGCGTTTTAAAGTGTAGCGTGAGATGGACTGTGTCGACGAATGCTTATTCTGAAAGTATTGCCCGAGATTCCATCTTCCAGTAACAGTTAGTTGTGCTTATGCACCTCCGACAAGAAGTACCAACTCTTAAGCTCGCTTCACTATTTCCTAAAATAAACTGAGCTCTTTTGGTCTCGTCGAATTCACTTGCTCGTATTGTCAGTGACGACCAGCTGTGGAGACAAATTTAGATATTGGTTCGCAGCAATGCCCTAAGGGACGATAGAAGAATTAGAGCCCTGCCGTTTTGACTTTGAATTAAAATACGGATGCATGACGGTAATTCCATGCATAATCGGCTAAGCCGCTTTAATAAACGAAACAATGAACATTGGCGTTTTGAGTTGCGGTCATCAGCCCATAATAAATAACACAAACGCATTTTGGGTATTATGTCCGGCTGAAGGCTGGAGACAATGCGGGCCCTAGCGGTCGCCTGCAATGCAATGTTGATACATTAGGGTAATGCGTATTTAGTTTGCAGCAGAATGAAAATGATACGACAAGCACGCAAGTTACATTTCTGCAGTGGACAGACGGAAGGATATCCCAAGTTCACCAAGTACATTTGCGCATTTAAAGTTTATCTGGCTGGTGGTTGTTGAATGTATCCGGAAAATTATGCGGGAGCCAGATTTACCTGTTCTAGTTTTGAACTCAGGTTAAAAGCTGCATTTCGTTCTGATCGAAAGCTGTCAGAAGTTACACGAAGTGAAATCTTATGTAATGTTTTAAAGGTGAAAGCTATCCTTCTATGATAACCATCGCCCCATGTACCATCTTTCCACAGTAACCATGCATCTTTAAACTAAAATTGTCAGAGCTATCAAACTTGAACTCTCATTCTTGGAAAAGTATGATTCAATAAAAGATCGTTCTTTAAACTTCATTCTTCACCTCATCATCCAACATTCTAGTAATGTACCATTCCTTTATGATATTTCTTTATGATGCCATTCCTTTTGGTCTCTCTTTCTTTTGAATTCATTAGAATCTTCTTCCATTCTCCAACATCTCTATATCCATGATTCCTTAGTAGTACTGTTACTAATTTTGATCTCCGCAAAATCATTTTCTTTTCTCATGCTCCGCTTTATAAGACACCTTTCAACACCACGCATCGCATTTGTCTTCGATATTGACGGCGTTCTCCTTCGTGGAAGTAAGCCTATTCCAAGAGCCAAGCAGGCGCTTCAATTGCTCAATAAACACTCGATTCCCTTCGTGTTCATGACCAACGGCGGTGGGGTCACAGAAGAAGATCGTGTTCAATTCCTCAGCAAACAGTTGGAAATCCCATTTAGTCCGCTCCAGATCGTTCAAAGCCATACTCCAATGAAGGCATTGGCCCAACAACACGCTTTCGAACGTGTTTTGGTAGTGGGTGGAGACGGTGACAAAGCGCGCAAATGCGCATTACAGTACGGATTTAAAGACGTGGTTACTCCAATCGATCTAGTTAAACACAACCCTGCAATTTGCCCACATCATCGGTATCTGGATCAAGATTTGGCCACAATTGCACGCGATTTGGACCCTACGAAACCCATTGATGCAGTTCTTGTCTTTAACGATCCTCGAGACATGGGATCCGACGTGCAGATCGTGCTGGATATTTTGAGCTCAGAATCTGGTCGGATAGGTACAAAGAGGGACATAAGACTGGTCCGCCGCAAGGAAGAACCATCAGTCCCAATTATATTCAGTAACAATGACTTCATTTGGGCCAATGACTATCCTCTCCCGCGGTTTGGCCAGGGCGCATTCAGGATCACGATTGAGAGTTTATATCGCGAAGCAAATGGGTTGGAACACTCTTCCAAGTTGGTCCTGACCATTATGGGTAAGCCATTCAAAATCCAGTATGATTTCGCACACCACGTTTTGATCGACTGGGTTCAAAAATTGCATCTGGGTAACTTGCAAGGCGAGCAGGTCTTGCCTCCGTTGGGTGAAGCGCCTAAAACATCGCCTTTTGAGAAAATCTATATGGTTGGAGACAATCCAGAGTCAGACATCAAGGGCGCAAACGATCACGGCTGGGAAAGTGTTTTGTTGCGCACTGGGGTATTTCGCGACGAGGATTGGGATCTGGCTATTGCACATCCCTCTATGGGTGTTTACGACGATGTTTATGATGCAGTTAGTGGTATCATAAGTGGTAGAACTAGATGAAGACATCATGAAAGAAGTTGGTTATATGCTCACATGTGATCTTCTTAGGCATATTATTGCCTTAGTGATGAAGTTAGTGGGTTGAGATATGTCATTTTTGAGCGGACAGAAACTGAAGAATGCGCCTTCTTCGTTTTGGGGTTGAACCCTTGCAACTAGACATGTACAAAATATGGCGAAGGCAGTTCTCAACGATACATCTGTTAATATATTCTGTTCATCTATCATTTTCCATCCTTCTTCAGTGTAAGCCTTTCTCGTCTCATATCGGCATGCTTCCTGTTCCTGAAAATGAAAAATACTATTTAACGGAAACGTCATGGTCCCATGGCTTGTAGAACTTCTCCCTACCGTAATAATCGACACAAGATTCAAATCTTGCACCCAATATTGTTTCTCGATATCTCAGGGACACTGTGTCCCCAATCTGAAATCTTTCCAGGGAATTTGCTGGTAGCTAAACAAGGCCTCTTTGCAGTATTCGTTTAGAAGAACCCTCAATCTAAACACGATTCAAATTTATGCGCCCTGCAGCACATTTTCCATGCGCCATAGAACATTGACAATAATTTTTGTAATGTGTTGGCAACAAGTGCGACCTTGGTGTAACCGTACAGTACATCAAAACACTGTGTTTTCACCCCTGATCTTCCCTAAATACATGTAGAAATGGGATCTATTGTAATGGTTCACAACGTGACACAAAAGTGCGTGTTCTATTTCGGCTGCATGGGTCCATGTTCTTGTGCACTTTCTGAATGCCAAAACAGGAAAAATATGTGCCAGGGTGAGATAAGAAACATGAACTAATGATGGAAATACCTCGGTTCAATGTAGTTCTAATCGATTATCCGCATACTCTTTGCGGAATACATGGAAAAGCAGGTCGTGAATACAAATTTTACAGTTGCGCGGCTAATCAGGCCCTGGAATGAATCTTGCTTGAGGCGTTGTTGCCTTGAAAAAAAATTTCAGCAGATTCTCAAAGCAGGGACTAACACCGTAAGGTACTGGTAACATGCGACCATATAATATTCACTGGTGTACCTACTAAGACTCTGATAAAGTCCTGTTCTTGCCTTTGAGTTGGGAGTAGTCGTGTTGACCAATCCGTAATTAAGGGGTGGTAGATGGGGTGACAAGGAATCAAGAATTTTCGTACAGTTGAAGTGGGTACGAGGTTTCCGAATACTCATATTTTCAAGATATTGCACCGAAAGGTTATTTCTGGTACGACATTTTCTTAAACAGTCTGGGCGTTATCATCCTTAAATTTCTGTAAGTTATAAGATGTTTCCTTGTCAACACAATCCTTTCGACAGCTTCAAGTGCATTTGTTAATCTCTTTCAACTTTTAGTGATACCTTCGACTAGACTTCTAAATATTTTCTAGAGCCCCGATCTTTGCTTTTGATCTTTGTGAATTTACCTGCACACGAAACCCTTAAAATACGCACTTTGAAACATAGCCTTGAAACGATAATATCTAAAGCGAGTAGTCAAGAGGAACGCCCTCTTATTGAGTAGTAGGCCCATCTTTAAAAAATCGATTTTGCCGAAGATGTAGTTCTCTTAACACAGCCAGAAATAGTCCAACTTTTCCCGTCTTGCACTTCTTACAAGTTACGGATACTTTTGAACCGTGACTTGCTCAGTAAAATAACTGAACCGTTATCTTAAATCAATCCAATTACAGATGATTGATCCAAATGATATAAGTAGCCCTCGATTGATTTAAAGAAATTGATTTCAATTCTTGCCTTGTTACAAATACAATTTTTGTTGCAAATCAGATATTACATTATATTACTATCATCTAAATCGTTTATATTCAATTCCAAGGTATTCCGTTTCGGTCGTCACTGTACTAACTCGTTCAAAATACTCTATGCGTTTCGAAGTATCATGAGGCGGTGGCTAAATGTTGCCCTATCTATCAATGCCTGATCATCTGTACAGGGTACATAGGATACCCTCCGTTTATGACCACAGGAACAGACATGTTCCCAGCGCCAGCGCCAGGATTTTGTGGCTGCAACATTGGATTCGTCTTAAGCAAGCTTTCGTTAAGCAAATGCTTCTTAATGCTTATGCGGCGACCGTTTTTGCCCTTGCAAACCTTGTTGTTCAACACCTCTTCCGCGGCCAAAGCGGCACCTTTACGTTTCACCAATTTAGCATGGAAGAGACCACAGGCATTACATAAGGTACGTACTCCGTTTGGACCACGCCTCCATTCAGGAGTCTCTGTAGTTCCGCATCTGTGACACTTATTAATGGGCTTGTTTATCACCTCTGGGACCACATACAGATGGTGTAATGAGTATGGTGGCATCATTCCCAGCTGATTGTGGAAACCTTGTGGTGTCATTTGCCCCTGGGGTTGTTGCGCTGGCATGGAAGCTTGTGCTTGACCAGAATAGTACACCGTCTGAGGATAGTATGAGCTTTGTGGGTACATTTGTCCAGGAAACTGCTGCTGGTAGTACTGATGATGCATATTTGGGCTCAGTTGCGACGAAGCTGTAGGTGGTGTGTGAATCTGGTACGACTCAAGATGTTGCTGTTCAGCGCCCTGTGCAGCAAGGGGTTTTGCAAGCGAAGGCAATGCTGCTGGCGAATAAACTGCCTGTTTAAGGCTCCCTAAAGTGGGCAAAGGACCTCTAGGCAGTATGTTTTTGTCTGTGGTTGGCAGGTGAGCCTGCTGAGTCAACTCACTAATTGAAGGAAGCCGCACGCTCAGGCTTGAAGGAGCATTGACGGCAGGCAATGCGACACTGTCCAAGGGCATTTTTGAAGACTAGTTATATGAAGGCAGATACGAGCAGCTGAATGGTTCTGCGACTTTCTTTGAAATGATTTGATGATTAGGTCTGATCGAACCAGGAACTTCTTAAGTAAGTGGTTGAGATCATAGCGCGAGGTGGCTCTTTATATACGCCTTTTGATTTAAGCTTTCAAGTGTCTTGATACTGGGGTTTCTTTTTTCGCAAAGCTTCACCCGCTGCGCACGACACAAAAAAATATGCATTGTGTCATCTGAATCTCTGCAGCTAACTTTAATGGAAGCCGGCGTGCTAATTTTACCTCACTTGATTAAAATATCAGGATGTCACATACATATGGAACACAAACTTTAACCCAAACCGAGCGGGTGTAAAAAAATACCTGAAAGGCGGTTCACAAAAGATCTTCTTTGTGCCGATCATGCTGGAGTTGGGTCTGTACAGATTCTGGAAGAACGGATCAGTAACAGAATGTTGCGTCAGCAAATTTTGCGGAATGCGACACCCTGGACCGGAATGCTAAATGAGATTAAATGAAATGCGCCTAAGTAAATGTCATATGTATTGAGGATGGCTACTAAGAGGGGAATAGTTGATACCTAATTAGGAGTATATGACATCGTGACAAGAACAGTGGGACCATGTAGGAAGGTGAAGCCAAATTCAATTTTTTGTGACTCGGACCCCGTTTTTTCTCTCATGCCGAGGGTTCCATTTATGATTTTGTAACGCGCAAATAACTGACGTGTTGTGTACAATGCGTCACAAGTACTTCATGGCGGATATATTTTGTGCTCCCTGCAAGTCCCTGTTTAGTTCGGATTCCATGAATCAGGTGATATGGTTACAAGCACGTCTATATCTGTCTAGCGTGCTGTCGCCCGCAAACATGCATTGTGGTTACTCTTTCTAAGGTTCATTCCAAATCGAAGCATCTACTTTAATAGGCATTGATATATACTGCAACTTTTACGAGTGGTTTGCTGTCGAAAACAGCAACGCCTTGTACACCATTTATCTAATTCCTTCGATCATCACCTCCCCTTTCCTTTCCTGGATATCATTTACTGTGCTCTTGTTTGATGACAAGATGCTATGATAGCATCGTACTCACATTTTGTTGTCATCCCTAGCTGCCGTTCAGAAAAATCGGGAGTGTTCAACAAAAACCCGAAGATAATATGTCAGGGGTGTGCTCTGTGTGGGTGTTGGTTTCACCTCTCATGCAGTTTACTTGCTGGGTGTCATGTAAATCAACTGTAATTGTTTCGTAAGATAGCCGATAACTGCCATACTTGATAGGGTGCTCGATCTAATGATAATGACGTCAAGGAGGTGTTTCTATATTTTGAGCCCTGCTTTATACAAGGGTCGCCTCTGCATGTCAGAATTAAGCCACAAGCGCAACTTATACATTTCAAAAAAGCTACATGGGGCGGGGACCTACCATGATTGGTGAGATGAAGAACAGCGAAGGGAATGACTCTGAAATGGTTGTTTTTAGACGATAGAGCTCTAGCAGCAATCAATATCAGCTTTATCGCTTTACAGAGTTCCTGGCATTATTACTGAGAAAATGAAATGTTTTTTGGACAAAAATCCCCACATGGCAGAATTTCTGGAATATGTAACCATCGTGTGAAAAAGTGGGTTGAAAACCGCCTTAACCAAGGTTAATGATTTGGTGCAAATTTAATAATTATTGTGGTGAAAAACACCAAGATTTACTACTCATACATAAGCCAACCTTTACGATTGTTTGAAACGATATCTCAAAAATGTATAGTGAGAATCATAAAACGCCAGGGACGATACAAAAATTAAAATAGGTAAAAATCCTCGGTAAGGAGCCCTGTTTTTTTGGATTTCTACACTAAAACTAAAAACATCTGCAAGTATACGCACTCACAACCGAATAGTTGCACTGGGCTCAAGTTTGCATGGAACCAAAAATATGTCGCAGACACGTCATTGCTCGCTTCCGTCTTTTGAGTCTATAGGCACAGACAAACGACAAATAAACACAGTAAGCTACGGCGTTGAAGCGCAACTTCGTTTATAGGGTGAAGGCTCATTTTGTTTTGCTCCAGAGTAAACCACCACAAAGCTAAACGGATGGGGTTGCCGACGCTTTGAGCTTTTTCTGTCCTCCTCTCAGAAGAATCTAAGGCAAAATCTGCTAAATATTTTTCTGGTAAAGTTCGGAACAATTGTGTGGCGAGCTATTTAATTAACTTAGCCTTGCTCGGCAAATAAATTAAACAATAGAAGTTGTTTTCAATGTTCGGGAAAAAGTGTCTTTTAAGGGTGTGAAGGTTGCACGATATGACGGGATACAAGAGTCTGAACCCGAATTTTTTTCTGCTGTACTTTTTTACATTACACCTTAGCTAATGCCAAAAATAGATTATGAAGTGAGGTGGTAACATCACTCTTGGGGCTTAAAGAGAACATGAATAAGCCAGAGAGTGTCACTTTAAATGTTTGCTGTTGTCGTAACACAGCCCACAAGAAGAATTTTAATGAGAGTATTTATCGGAATACCGTCTCATTTATGTGTTACTTGTGGAACATGCAAAATGTCGCAAATATCAAAGGCAGCTGCTTCCAAACATAATATTCTCATCTCATCTTACCTCACCCATATCTTATCGTGCATTTATCACCATCTAAGATTAATAAGCCGGGCATCTATTAGAGGCAATTTAGCGCGAGCCAAAAAATTTTGTTTTGTATAAGAAAATAATTCTTCGTTTCCTCAACTGAAAAATCCTCTCAAATGGAATGGTCAAGAAATTCATGATAAACTAAGCCCTGTATATGTTACATTTTATTATGACCTATTCTTGGACATGATGCATACGAAAGGTTCTGACAATAGATCGAAGAATTCTGCATCCTGCAGACGTTAGCGAGACAATATATCTCAAGCATGCACGACTATCCGGGCTCAGTATATTTTTAAGGAGAAAGGATCCTTAATTTCAAAACACCTTCAAAAAAATATTGCAGATTTTAACTCACTATGCCAAGAAGATCTACTTAGAGGGGCTACGCACGGATCTGTAAGATGCAAGGTAGTACGTACGAGCCCTTTCAAGAGAAACTGAATATCACATGCTTCAACATTAGATTCAGTCCTTACACCTGAACCCTTGAAAAACAAATTAACATATCTCGCCCCAACCCCATCATTCAGTGAATGATTGAGTGCTTTTTTTAGCATTATGGACTCTTTCTTGGCATAACCGCTAGGCTTGAATAATACCTAGTTTTATAGAAAACAAATCTAGTATCAGGCCATTTCCAAACTCTAATACCCTTTACACATGATTACGGATATTTTACTGCAAAACAAGTCCTTACTTCACGAAAACGTAAAGGTTATGTTAGTTATGTTTAATGTATAAATATAGAGACACTTGTTGTCAACACCAGCCGGTGTAGTATAGTGGTCAGTACACAACTTTGTGGCAGTTGAAACCCAAGTTCGATTCCTGGCACCGGCAGATTTTTTTCCCTACCTTGACAACCGATTCGTATAATTTCAAAACACCTGTTCGTGGTAGTGAAATATAACGCCCTTTTTAGCGTCAGATTTTGCTCCTATTAGAGTATTCTACAGTGTACTAATTTTTTTCAATAAGTTATTCCTGTCGATAGCATGTTAGTTCAACATCCTGTGTGTTTCTTTTGCATGTGCAAACGTTCTCTTGGGTTCGGAACCCATCAGAGAAAAACATGCAACCTAAATTTGTCTTCTATCGAAGCCGAAAGCCGAGTTGATAATTCACATGATAGCGCTTTATTTTATACCCAATTAGTACTGCGAAATGTTTTCATTGGGGCTGAAATACCCTATGTTACTTCACATGATGACGCCTTCGCCATAGGAAGACCCTAACAAATAGTTTGACTATGTGTCAAAAACAACCCTGATCAAAAGTCCTCTATTTTAAAACTTGTAAATATGTTTCACGATGATTATAACCAAAAATAGCGAGCTCCGGAACAGGCTCTTTAAGGTAACTTTTCAACCCCGAGGATATAGGAATCGTTTTCTGGAACCCATACTTCAACGATGTTGGTCCTGTTTCAATACATATATGCAGGGAATAAAGATGGAGTATTTCCTAGAAGGGAAAAGAGGTTCAACGAAGTTTCTATGAAATAAGCGAGTAAGCTGAAGCGTTTGACCGTAACGACCCTGCGCAAATTAACTTGGAATACTAGAGAATTTGGATGCTATATAAGTCCTAGATTATTTAGAAGTGGATAGTTGCCACAGACTACTATCAGATGATATGCTCACAAAGTCCCTGCTTAATTTTTGAGTTTATCTTTAAAAAACCAGTACCCAACAGCTAAAGCTTCTATTTCCTAGTTAGGAAATTTTGAATATTCCTAATTTGACATTTTTTGCACCCACAATAAACGAACAGGAATACGGAAGGCCCTGTTGACCGCGACACAATTCCCTTTAAGGTACCAAACCCCAATGCAACCTTTGACATTTCCAGATTTGGGTGTATACATGCATGTTGCGGAGATTACAAATTTTATAAATACTTGGTGACTCCCTCTTCTAATGCATTGGTAGGCTTCAATGATATTAGGGTTCAGTCCATTTCTTCTCTTCTTGTGGCTTTCGTCATTTGTCACAGCTGCGCCTATACGCACTCCAAATATCACTAACCCTGATGTTGACCCATTTTATAAACCTCCGGCAGGTTTTGAGAAAACTGCACCAGGCACAATTCTCAGAACGAGAGAGGCACCATACGGCTTGAGATCGATCATCTTCCCGGTCCAGGTGAAAAACAACTGGCAAATGCTCGTTAGAACAACTGATTTGAATGGAAATCCGATTGCAACCGTTGCCACTGTCATCGAGCCTTACAACTCAGACCCATCCAAGGTGGTAAGTTTCCAAGTTGCTGAGGATGCGCCATCGAAAAACTGTGCTCCTTCATTTGCATTGACACTTGCAGCACCTATTCTTTCCACGTTGGTCACACAGGCAGAAATGGTCGCGATGGAGAACTTCTTAAACAGAGGCTACTTCATAGTTTCTCCTGACCATGAAGGCCCGGATGCTGCATTTACTATTGGTAAGTTGGCAGGCCACTGTGTTTTGGACAGTATCACGGCAGCCTTGAATTCTCAAGACCTCACGGGTATTGATCCAGATGCCAAGGCTGTCATGTTTGGCTATTCCGGTGGTTCTTTGGCTTCTGGCTGGGCTGCAGCCCTTCAAGGAACATACGCCCCACATTTGAATGGTTCTTTGCTTGGAGCTGCACTTGGTGGTTTTGTACCAAACATCAGTGCAGTTACAGAGAGAATAGACGGAGGATTATTCGCCGGTATCAGTAACTCTGGCTTGATCGGAGTTGCAAATGCGTACCCTAAAATTGCTGAGATCTTAGATAACCAATTGAATATTGAGGAGAATAAGGAAGATTTCCATTGGGGAGCTTCTGAGTGTCTCGTACCAAATGTTGTCAAGTTTATCGGCAGACGCTTCTTCACTGGAGAGAACCGTATGTTCAAGGATGGATTCAACCTTTTTAAGATTCCTGAAGTTCAAAAGGTTGTGACTGAAAACACATTGGCAATTCCTGAAAATCCACATGTTCCAGATATCCCACTCTATTTGTTCCACTCTGAGAACGACGAGGTGGCTCCATTCCGCGAGTCACAAAGAGTTTACGACACTTGGTGCGAACAAGGTATTAAGTCTTTTGAATTCAATGCCGATATTTTGAGTGAGCACGTTTCTCAATATCTTACCGGTGCACCTGGCGCTATTGATTGGATAGATGGGGTTTTTTCTGGTAACAGAACAGTTAAAGGCTGCAAGAAAACAACCCGTTTTACCAATCTTGAAGCTGGCTTCAACACTTTCGGAAATATCCTCCTGGTGGCAGGTTACAGTTTCTTACAGGAGCCAATGGGCGCTATCGGAGCCAAGGTGAAAATGGTGGTGGAGGAAAACAATTAATACCAAAAGAGTACACGAATTGAAGAGTATTTATGTTATATTGAAAATAGACGTTTTATTATGCATTAAGGGATTCGCCATCTGAATTTATCTGGTTTGTAGTGAATACACTTTAAATCCCATGCTACTAGTCTTGTTTTCTATTGATCTGAAATATCTCATGAAGTTTTATTACAATAGCAGCCGGTGTAGTATAGTGGTCAGTACACAACTTTGTGGCAGTTGAAACCCAAGTTCGATTCCTGGCACCGGCAGTCTTTTTTGTTTTTTGAAACAGGGTGCTGTACACAATTTTCTTATAAGTTCCGTGCGACGGTGCCATCAATAGCAGCCGGTGTAGTATAGTGGTCAGTACACAACTTTGTGGCAGTTGAAACCCAAGTTCGATTCCTGGCACCGGCAGTTTTTTTTTTTGAAACGAATCACTACACAGTTTTCCCCGTAATTCTGTATTATGGTGCTTCTACTTCTTGTTTTTTTATCATGGTTGTAGGCGGAACGTATAAAGTAATCATCAAGATATATTTTATGGTTTGAGAATCTTAATAATCCCATCAACCTTTTGCAAGTTTTACAGGTAAACATTTGCTGACATAAAGACTAATTTTTTAAGGTTGCGTGGAAATAGTAGATGCTGTTTTATAGTGTCGGAATGAATGAATTACTTTGTTTAACAAGTTTATATGAAATTGCATTACGAGACTCAAGTTGAGCTAGTTGTATTGGGTACTTCGGTGTCCAATTTTTATAATTTTTGCCCTCTTATTACCTAAAAAACTATTTTTTTTAGGAAAAGTGCTATATCTTTGATGGTTGCATATTATTCACCCCAATCCCACCATACCTTCGATCATGAAGATCAGCTGAGTAGTTATGAGCAAAGCATTTTCCAGAGAGAGAGCTGTTGGTAAGACCTCAAACGCTCTCATTGCCAACCAGTAATTTCCTAATCTAACCTATGAACTATGGGAACATACATAACATGTAGTTCATTTGCAGCCAATGATCAAGGCAAAACTCGTTTGGGAGTGATACCGGAAATGGCACTCACTTTGAGGTTTTGGAGGAAGAACATAATTGTATTCAGAACAATCACATCAGTTGAACTTTTTCTTTTTAAAAGTTGAAAATCATTAGCAGCCATCAATCTATTGCTGACCAAAGTGATTTAAAAACCAGATGATTAAGTTGTTATGAAAAAAATGGAACTATTGAATATACGGAACGGTAAAAACGAAGAAAACAGTTCCTAGTAGTCTCTGAAATGTTTCAAAGATTTGGTGTTGGTATGAACGCAAAAAAAAGGTAGTAGTATAAGGACCTATAAAGTTGGAGCTATTAGCTCCTAGTAGTTGTTGAAAAAAATACTCGGAGTTAGTATGAACAAAGATAAAAGAACCAGTACGTACCTGTAAAAATGGAGCTATTAGCTCCTAGTAGTTGCTGAAAGAAGTACTCGGAGTTAGTATGAAGAAAGATGAAAAGATTGCTATACTTATCTCTGATGAAGCTAATTGCTTCTATTCACTGCAAATGCAGCATATGCGGAAATTGACTTGCTCCTTTTGATCCGGTCAGCTGTTCATCAAAGAAGTTGCCCACATAACACTAACAAAGGAAGAATTCCAGATGAGTCGGTATTCTTTGAAAGACTTTTATTTCTCCCTAGATGTTAGTAACATGGTATTGAATCAAAAGAGACGTAAATCAAAGGTGTAAACACTTTGATAAATAAGGCGTTTCTGATCTCATAGCTAAAGTTTGCTAGTAAATTCTCACACCCTTGATCAAGCTCAATTTTATTGAAGACCTCAAACTAGAGTAGGATGCTTTATCATATCATTGACCAAAGGATTTCCGAATATCCACAGGGGGGTATATTTCCCAAATGCTAGAAGTTAGTAAATATCTATTGAATTTTAGGCCATATCGACCCACATGGTGCGCTTCTTTTTGCGCATGCATTTTATTTTGCAGCCATTTTGATGGCAACTTGGATTGGCAAACTGCCCAGCATAAAACCTAATAAAGCACCCAGCCTTTGCACTTCTTTACTGAGCAAAGATACCTTCAGCAACTTTAACAGCGCATCAGAGATGCGCTGGTTATAACCCAGCTTGCAACTCGCAACATCCGGCCCTTATACCGGTGTTGCACGCCTCCTCATACGTACTCAGCTTAGGCCTGAGAAGTATACACCACTGCCAACCAAATCTACTTACTCTATGTTATCTCCAGATCATTATACTCCACACCCACACATATATGTGTGGTGGGCGACGTGTGGAAAGCTCGTAAATGAACTAGGGTCCCCTTGTGGGCGAACAAGAGAACCAGTATATGACCCTTTGGTAACACAAGTAAGTAGATCCTGGCATCATGGTGAATAGTTCCCAGCCTGAAACTGGAACGCTTTGATTCGGCTGGTTGCACGCTTTCTCTCTGACACTCGATCAGAGAGGAGCGGAGCGACAAATTAAAAACTTAAATTCTGGTCCACAAAAAGGAATACCTTCGAGACAGAATTTGTCAGGAAAAAAGAATGGATGTAGGGTGAGATGGGAAGTCTACTTATATACTCTTATTCAAGCAATGGAATCAAGCTTTCATAGTATTAGTAGCTTGAGGTAGAGCTATAAAGCTCCACGAAGACTGGATTCCTCTTAAAACTGGGTATTTGCAGTTTGGACATAAACATTCAGCATTTGCAGCAAATCAAAAATTATACGGTGTGGTGGTAGTCAGCTGAGACTTTCGGCTCCAGAGTGGAGAAGAAAAACAAAACAGAAGTTCTAATTACAGGATATTGATTATTAAGAGTGCAATCTCCTAATATTTTTATTCTCAGCAGCCAATATTGACCTAAATTGCAATATAAATCATTTGTAAAATGTGGGGAACCAATAAGGCGTTTTAACCGTCAATTATCCCAACCCAACTATTAGTCTTTGATCTCTACTTTCTTACTTCAGCTCGGAAGTACCAAAACTCACAAGTTTTTTGCACCACAAGAAAAAGGCTGCGGCGATTTCCCAATTTGATTCCGAGAAGAAACCCACAGTCCCTGAAAACGTTGACTCGACTATTCTCAGAGTAGGGGTTTTAGTATTAAGCATGGGGATCGGCTCCGTTAGTTTTTACAAGATTTTATGAACAATTTCCACAAAAGTGAGCTCACAAGTCAATTTATATGGTATTAGTGGGATATTTTGTTAGCGGAGGTAGATCAGCGTTGACAGGAAAGTTCTCGTGGTTATCAACTTCGATTAAGCCATTACAACTAAACACTATTTCAAATATAACATTTAGTCTGGTAGCACAAATTTGAATTTAGTTAGAGAACACTCTAAAGATAGGAGTACAAAAGTACAAGCGAATTTCGTCAGATTGACCTTCACATCTGGTTTGCAAGTGAAGGTGTGACTAGATTACAAATTTTCTTTAACTCTTAGTGACTTGATTACAACTTTCCTTTAATTCTTAGTGTCTTGACTGGTTTCTTCAGTCATCAATCCGGCGGTATCTGACTAGACGTGATTGTGAACCTGGTTAATCTCGTGCCTAGTGCCTTGCTGAGTAATCTTTTGACACCTTTATTTTCTGTCTATTACTAATTTCAATTTTTGTACCATCTCACTTATGCTACAACTCAATTCTTAATCAGCGAAGCCGTGTGACTGGCATGTAAATAGACCTCGCTGGCCACAAAAGAATTCTATTACCACACACTAAGGCTGTCTGAAGCTAACTGAACATATCATCTTAAGAAAGGGAAGACCACTACACTAGGGTTTTTACAGACTATCACTACTCAAACAACAATGTTGACAGAATCATTAAACTATCTCGCGAGGGAAGCATCTTTTCACTTGCCAAGAGGGATTGAAAACTATGATATCAGCACGCAGATCAAGCTTTTGGATGATCTCTTGACTCAGAGGTACCCAAAGAAGCCTCTTCCGGAAAACATCACTGCAGACATCTACAAAGTGTTGGAGTTACAACTGAAGTCCAAGTTGTTTACTCTGACAAAGAGTATAGAAACGAGATACAAGGTGAAGAGAGATGATAATGGTTTTCCTGGAGGTCTCAATTCCGATCACAAGGGTGAAATTTCCAGTGAACAAACCGAGCCAATTACCCGCACTTACCCCACCATATCCACATGGAGAGGCGATATAACCACATTGACAGACGTTACTGCAATTGTCAACGCCGCCAACTCGCAACTTTTAGGTTGTTTTAAACCGGGCCACAAGTGTATCGACAATGTGATCCACGCTGCTGCAGGCCCCAATTTGAGATCGTACATTGCGAAAGAAATTTTGGAGCCTCGTGATTTTCTACCAGAACCAACAGGATCTGCTACTATCACCCCAGCATTCAATCTCCCTGCCGAGTACATTTTGCACACCGTGGGTCCAATTGTTCCAAGTGGCCAGCCCACCGAACTCGATCGCATAAGCTTGCAGAACTCATACCTTTCGTGTCTTAGAGCTTTAGAAAAGGTCCCTGGAGAAAACAAGTCTATTGCATTCTGTTGCGTTTCCACGGGCGTTTTTGGATATCCTAACGACGTGGCCTGCGAAGATGCAATCGCGGCTGTTTTGAGGTACTTTGAAAAGAGAAAGTCTTCTATCTCGCATGTCATATTCAATACTTTTCTTGAGGTAGATGACAAGTTATACCGTGAAGCGTTGAGTTCAAGCCCTTTTTTGATTAAAAGTGAAGAAAAAGTAGACGTATCTCAACCCGAGTGCATCGAAAAGGCAAGGAAGTGGTTAGATGATGCCGATTACATCATCATTAGTGCTGGCGCGGGTCTTTCTGCCAGTGATGGATTGGATTATCTTAGCACAGAGCTTGTGGAGAAGAAGTACCCCATTTTGAAGCCATGGGGGTTGAAAAGACTCTACAGCACCATTGGATTTGAGTATCCCAGCAAACTCGATTATTGGCGCTATTTCTCACACCATGTTAGCATAGTGAACAACTGGGAACCCATGCCCACCTACCAGAGATTGCTCAAGCTTGCAGAGTCGAAAAAGGGGCATTTTGTTCACACCTCTAATGCTGACGGGCTTTTCTTCAAGCATGGTTTTAAGAATGTTTACACTCCACAGGGTGCCTACCATTGGATCCAGTGTGAGAGCTTCTGCTCGAGAAATACACACCGGAGGTTTGAGCCTGAAGAGTTCACTGAAGATAACATGCCCAAGTGTTTCAAATGCGGGGGAGACATGGTGATGGTGTTGAGAGGTGGTACCGAGGCTAACAGGGATGTTTTCCGTGAGGATGCGATGAGATTTAAAGAGTTCATGGCTAAAGTTAAGGACTTGAAAGTGGTGATTTTGGAAATGGGTGTGGGATTGAACACTCCTGTCGTGTTAAGATGGCCGAATGAAGAGATGGTGGACAGTAATCTCAACTTCCGTTTGGTTAGAGTTGGAAAGGGGCCATCCTCTACCATGCCTTTGGAGTTAATCGAGGCAGAAAAGGGTATGGTTGTCGATGGGGATATTCAAGAAGTGATAAAGAGATTGACGAACTGAGAGAAGCCAGTTTAATAGTGGTACTGACAGAGAAAGAGACTTAAGTGAAGAACTAACTATCTGAGAGCTATGTAATTAGTTTCTCATTTTTTTCTTTGTCTTCATTGGGGTAGATGTGCTTTAGGTCATAGAACCGCTAGAACACCTGGATAATGTAATAATTGATGACACCCACGTATTCAGGATAAACAGGATTTTTCTCATAAATTTGTTTTCATTGGTTTCATGTCGATAGACTTTGAGGTTGCAAAATTGTAGAACATGCCTAGTGTGCCATATTTTTTGTACCCCCCGGAAAGAAGGTATGGTCAAATTCACCATCGAAGTGACTAGGTGCAAGCTTTGAAACAAGCAAATGCAATGCGAACACACAATATTAACGGCTACAAGTGTAAAGAGGTAATTGATGATACAGTTGAGGTATTAAAGGCTCCTAGAAATTATACTTCGTTCTCAATAAATATACTGAGAACGCATACCGAGGTCTTGATGACCCTGTGTGTTTGGACCTAGAATGTCGATCGGTCCATATTAATAAATATTCATAAAAAAAGATATAAACTTACAAATATTCTTGATCTACTTCATGAAATCAATTTTATTGCTGAGTTTAATACTTCATTTGGATTTCATAGGCCAGAATTTCAGCAATATACATTGTTTTGTGCCAAGACCAACTAGTCATAGTCAACTAACCGACCATGCCTTTTTCGCTTCCAAAAATAAAGCCTTCTATATCAAAGTAGATCAATCCTATCTTTATAGCTAATTATGGCTACAAGACCTTAGTGTTATTGTAGCTGACATCAGTCAGCGTGAGTTTTTTGAATTAGTCGACTTTTTTCGCAGCCAATACTGCATATAGTGGCTGAGATACTAGTGCTTAAAAAGGCTTTACCACGCTAGTGTAGAATTTCTATAACAGTGACAACCATAGAGTGTATAATAATTAAGTTATTTAGTTGATTGGCATACTTATATATACTGTTTTAATTTGATAGCACCAAATGGAGCAATTTGTGTATCAACTTCTACTTGTTAGGTGTAAGAATCCAAAGCCATATTAAGGATGGTGTTATGGATATCATCTGGCTATAAGTGATATAATAATAACAGAAATGAAGAGTTCAAGTGATATCATTTATTTATCCATGTCCTGCTCTGATTATATTTTAACACAAAAATATGGCTGCAAATAAAAACCCCATTTGTGTACAAACATAAAATGTATTCACACAACATGTTCATTTTACGCAGCCGTAAAACGAGCAGCGAAGAAAAGATTCAGAAGAAGCAACAAAAGGTAGATGAGAAAGCCAAGAAGATGAAGGCAAAGAAGGAAAGAGAAGAGACAAAGTTATTTGCTAAGAAAGAAATTGTCGCTTTGAAAGAGAAACTCAAGTTTCTTCCAATGGAATATCAAGCTTCTGAGTTGGCAACTAAGCGTCACTTCCATGTTAAGGTCAAAAAAGCACTCAAGCTTTGTGAAAATGGCCAGGTTACTCCTGTTAACTCGAGAGATGGCAATGACTATACAGAAAAGGAGGTCAGCCGTATGTCTGAGTACAAAACCAAGCTCCGGTACAAAACCAAATCCTTCGTTCATAAGGTTTCTGAGAAGTTCAGAAACACCTTCGCAAAGAAGACTCAAAAAAGTATTAGCTTCAAGGAGAAAAAGGTGATCCGTTGTGAGGTTGTCAAGTCCCCCGTAGGAATGGCAACGACCATGCGGAACACTCTCAAAAAGGAGATCATTTTAAATGTTTTGGATATCCAAACTCCAGACCAAATTGATCCCAAGTCGTGCTTTTATGGATATGTCGACTTCAACTGCAGTCCCGAAGCAAATTTCAGGAACTGCCAAATAGCTTGTGATTACTACACTCCTAAGACGGATGACGATGACAGTGATGAATCACAGTCTGATATTTCAACAGACAGCGAGGTTTCTATTTATTCAGGAAACAAATCTCCTACCAGTACTAACCCACTGGACTTAGGCTCTCCTATTCTTGAGGACCTCAAAAAGGCATGGACTAAGGTCAGTACTGTGAATACTAGACCTCGCTCTATCTTGGTCAATAAAACCAATCTTTTTGAAGAGGTTGAGAGGGCCAAGCACTGGCTGGATGCCTACCAGGACCAGACCAATAAAGAGTACTTTTACCACATTGAGTCTGGAAAAACCTTCCGCATGCACACAAAAAAATACATGTCGAATAGGAGGAAGGCTCAGATTCGTGCTTACAAGAAAACCCTTGAGCTGGAGTTGTAATTGAAGCCGTGACTCTATGCTAAAAAATTCAATTATAAGTTGCTTTTATGATCATCTGCTAAAGATATACAGGTATGGTAAAACTATAGACCATATCTAATGCTGCATGGTTGCGAATGTTGGTCAAAGGAAAGTTTTGACAGGAAAAATCAAACCCTTGAGTACCGTTATGGCGTACCGTCTTGAAATACGATAATTTTCAGTTTGGCTGCAAATTATTGAAAAAATAACTGCAACTCAAGTAAAAGCAAATGTTTAAATTACCTGTCGCAGTGGTTTAAAGTCGATTGCAACTACTTTATTGTTTACTGGATGGGCGATCCACTAACACTTTAAAGTACTGGCGATTTTCCTTAGACTACAAGCAATGGGTGTGGTACTTCCTAGACTCTACTGGACCGCCCAATCCAGTAGAGTCTAGGAAGTAGTGTGAGTTTTTTGCGCCTCTAATAGCTACTGTTTTTGTGGGACCAAATTGTATGGGCGATACAAAGAAGTTTTACATTAGCAGTGGTTTGCGGAAAAGCATTAGACTCATACGAATACTGGGGTTTCGCCCAAATTCCGGTATTTGCACATGAAAGCTAAGCTTAGAAAGAGTTAGTAGCTATCCAAGATTCTCAAAACGGTAAAAGCGAACGAACAAACGGGAAATACTGCAGAGCTTAAGTTCAGCGACTAGTCTTGAAGAATACTAGTGCGGAATACGCCATATAACAAATCACCATGCACGGTGCAGTAAAAAATTTTAAAATTTGAACCTGTAGTTGACGCATTGATCACTGAAAGTATGTTAGATCCTACTTCATTCGAATTTGATTGAAGTGTTCATGTTTATAAAATCCCCACACGTAATATGCAAGAATATCCGAATCAGGAAAGAGGTTCCAACGATGCACGAAATACTAGCACGCAGTGAGATGTGTGAGTTTCAGAAGACCGATATGGACATACACACGATCTTGGGGAAAAACATTGAACAAGAAGCCTGATGCCGAGCGGGGCAACAGCCAACTATAAAAAACAGGCACGTAGCATGCATTCTTATAGGGAAGGGAGATCTCCAGAAGCTTACTCACCTAAGCTTCTAAAAAGGAATCCACACTAATCTACCTTAGATTGTTTGGCCCACAAGACAGAACTAACGAAGGAGTTACTTCAGTTATACAACCAGAATTTTGGCACTAACGAGGTACACCGCCAAAGTTCACTTCCATCTATTGATTAAGGCGTCAAAAGTTGTAACACAACTCAGGTAGGATGTATAGTTACCCATACAACGGGTCCCCAACCATGGTCATAAATGTAACTAAAAATGCAACCACTACCAATTGTAGTATCCCTTCGTCTTCCCGTAATGTTCCCACTGAGAGACATACGGAAGAAGACAAGCCTTCAGTGGAAGACAGTACCACGTACAAAGTTACCCATTAAGAAAAATTGAAAATTGAACTAGCGGCCGACAAAGCAGCTAACTTACTAGCTTCCAATATTGAGAAGCTTCCTGAAAGCCAAGATGACATCTCAGTATTATGTAAGTGATCCTTCTTCTTAGACTCCATTTTTAAAACCTATGAAGGCATTGACAAAGCAATTGAACTTCATGGTAACACTATCAAGCCACACTTGGTAAAGTAATTGTTTTCAAGATTGATCTTTGAATATCTTCAACAACAAGAAATTTAGATTCTAGCGTTTATCGAGCAACTCGACAACTTGATCAACACAAATTGGACGACAGAATGGGACTCCGATTACGAATTGATCGGAATTGTTGGCGTATACAACAAACGAATCTGAGCACATCAAAATGACCGATCAAGCGTACCAAATCATCCAAAAATGGACTAAACCTTTTCAGTTATCTCTTCAAGAATTGAAAAACCAGCTCAACAATGTGATGATAGGCGGTTTTGATTTCGTTACCAAGGTCTTCACCCAATGTTGCGTCATTTTGATATCTCTGGTTAAAAATATGATACACGCAAAGGGCTATCACATGGGCAGCGGAATTATATGGTAAATTTAGAAAGACAAATATGATCTCAATAGAAGATTGTGGTAAACCTTTTGAACAATTTGGAAAAAACCTTCGAACACACCAAACTTATTCTGAAAACCTCTGGATGATGCAGTTCAACTCGTGAAGCAGGTAAAACCACTACCCGTTCAAAAAACCTCCCGCAAATATGCTGCAAATAATACCTCCAAAGGTAGACTCAATGATGATTCCAAAACCAACAAGTCTGTATCAATGAATTCTAAGGCCAGAGCTAAAAATTGAGATTTTGTTTACATTCGAATATATACCAGCCTAATTACTGCAATGGAATTACATAAAAACCCCAGAAGGATAGGAAGACAGAATTTGCGAAGAGAGTTTAAAAATAAGAAGAATTACTCAGAAAACTCTTGATAAAGAGAAATACAAGAACTTTAGTAAAACCAGCCGGTGTAGTATAGTGGTCAGTACACAACTTTGTGGCAGTTGAAACCCAAGTTCGATTCCTGGCACCGGCAGTTATTTTTTGAGCTGCAAGAGATTTTAAAAGATTTTAGTCAAGCTGACAGACTATGTTATCTTGTATTAGTGTTGGTCAGAAATTAGGATTATGTCAGCCTTTTCGCTGTGTATGGGCGCTATAAATTTCCATGATAAACTTTTGCAATCAGTTGATGCAGATCAATAAACTTGAAGAGTGTCGTTATAATGAGGTCGCCTTTATGATAGAATAGAGCAGTGATTACTATTTGAATTATTTTCATGATATAGACGTATAGAATGCTTAGCATTGTTAATATAATGTCTGCTGTATATAGATAATCTAGACAGAAGTACTATGTGTTAAAAAGAGGCTGTGAAAGTGCATAATAACAGCCGGTGTAGTATAGTGGTCAGTACACAACTTTGTGGCAGTTGAAACCCAAGTTCGATTCCTGGCACCGGCAGTTCTTTTTTGCTTTTCAAAGCTGCAATTTTTTTGAACTGGATCTATCGAAGAGATTGGTTTTGTTTAGAACATAGAGAGGTTCATTAGAGTTTTAGTATCTTCGTAGCCTTTATTTTCACGATACCTGCCTGCAAGTAAATACAGTTGTTAATTTATAAGCTTTATAGAATGCTGGAGCCGTATAAACAGAGAGAAATAACGATAACTTCAGTTAGTAAAGGGAAATTTTAGAAAGGGTTAGAAGAGACGTATGGATATTTATTGAAGTAAGCGACAAAACCGCACGGGCAGCACTTCGAAAATTAATTTGTGTCTGTTTCCTGTGATGATAATTCAAAGTGCTCCATCGTAATTAATTCTTTGAATGAAACAGTTGTACAACGACAAACTGGAATGGATTGATGGTAGTGTTTTTGTTCAGGTTTTACAGATTCGTCTTGTATTTTACTTACTCATTAACTAAAGTAATTCTATTATACTCAGATAACTCAGTGATGTTCATCAATGGTGAATATATTCAACAAAAGAAATCTCCAAACAGTCGTCTCCACATCACAGTTGTCTCTGCATAAGATTTAGTTCACGTGATTAAGCTTATGTTGGGTATTTAAGGGATTGGAAAACTTTACGGAGGTGTTATGAGAGTTATTCTGGTAATTTATCTTTCCCTTTTAAATCTCTCAGCACGTATTATAATAGAGGACTGATTAAAGCGATTAGAAATAACAGAAGACTGATTTCTCCATGTACAGAAAGTCATGATAAAAAGCCATCAAAAAAGCCATCAAAAAAGCCATCAATAGCAGCCGGTGTAGTATAGTGGTCAGTACACAACTTTGTGGCAGTTGAAACCCAAGTTCGATTCCTGGCACCGGCAGTTCTTTTTTGCAAGTGTTCTCAACATTACGTTATGTAATCCAAACTACCTTTTTTTTTCGATCGCCAATTATAACAAGCTAATACCATCATCATGACCGCACACGCCGAAGTCTACGAGTTTCCAGCTATCCGTAAGTAGAGGAGTTTTCTTGATGATATAATCGAACCAGTTCTAACATAGCAGCATCACAGCAAGAATTGGACCAGTACAAGGTTCCATTACACAGCAGAGACAAGTGTGCACAGCATATGATCAACTACTACAAATGTCTTGACAAGGGTACTTCTTTTTGCTTTGACACCAAGGATGCCTTTTACAAGTGTCAGTACATTGCCTTGAAGCAAAGGCTTGATGCTCATGCTGCATAAAGGCGGAAAATGACATGAATGAGAATAGAAGAGCCGACTGAATGCCTAGGGATAGGTGCCATAATTGGATAGAAGAATGGACAGCATAAGATGAATATGTAGCAGGAGACAAAACGCTAGAACAAAATATGACGTACAAGGGAGAGAAGATGTAAGGGGACAGAACCAGAATGGGAGACATAGTAGATGATAGTAAAGGGATAACCAAAATGTAGGAATATCAAGAAAACAGTGACTATGTTGATACTTTCTGCATCCAGGCAAACCATCATAGCACAGACAGCAAATTCCAAACAGTCCAATACCCTTCTTCACCTCTTCCCCATATGGATCCTGCATATCGAGTAATGTTGTATTGACTGAATTTCATTGGTTCTTTGAAAAAAAAAAGTTAGTATACGCACCAACAACCATGACAGTGACCGAATTCCCACCTCTCCGTAAGTAATAAGGGCTGGATCTAAGTGATGCATACTAACAAATAGTTTCCGAGGACGATTTACAGAAATACAAGGTTCCATTGCGTTGGAGAGATAGATGTGCTGCATACTATGCGCTCTACCACACTTGCCTCATCAGGCAATCTGCCAACTCTTCCGTCAACTGCAAACACGACAAGCACGCTTGGGAAGAGTGCCAGAACTTGGACTACATGAGAAGACAGGAGGAATTGAAGTTGGCTAAGGAGAAGAGAAGAGCTGAGTTGCAGCAGTAGGGGCCAATAGACTTGGCAGTGCATGAATAGATATCATTTTGAGACACGTAGGGATGGTTAATGAGAATGCTGGGAATGAGAACGATGAAAATGTTGAAAAAGCTAACAGTTCAAGAAGCAGGTTGAAGTGATGTCGAAAAAGAGGGCACCCATGTGAGAAGAACCTGACCTACATGGATTATTTGAAACCACAGAATAACTTGGGAGACAAGACGAAAAAGGAGACCAAAGCATCCAAATTGAGATCATCGGGGAAACCATGAGTAGATGTCCCATGGTTCACGGTGAATAATGTTGATGTCCTACCGTAATGCTGAGTCGATGGTGAGGGATGTGCAAGATATTGATGATGTAATTAAGTAGATTCTGATAATAAATAGATAAGATAAAACGGGAAGCTTTCACACGATCCGTGGCAGTATAGGTTTAGGTAGCTATGCGACGTAAATTATGGTTGCGAAAATTCCCAAGACTGCTTCATCAACATGACGAGGCAAATTTATGAATTCCGGTGCCAAAAAGAGACAATAGATCATTTATTCACCATTAGTAAAGTGGTTCTGTAAAAGTCCTCGTCAAAGGCTTCAATTTGTGTGTTGGTTTAATGAGAGGAAATTTTTGAGCGTAAAGTGGTAGAGAAACCTTCTCTGGGTTAGTGATGGGTACTTGTATTCACGCTTGAAGTCTGCATAATATAACTGCAGAGTTCAAGCGTGGAGCCAGGAAGAGCTAAATGTGCCCAGACCACAATTTACGCAATTCCCAATCAGTGTAAACTACATTCTCGAATTCTGGGGGCAACAAAAGAACACACATTATGCCCCCAAAGAAGACAACGCAATTAACCGTAGTATCCAACGACCCCGTGGACATTGAAAACCCGGAGGCCGTTGAGGAGGTTTCCCTTGACAAAACCACAGATGAACCTGAAAAGAAAGAGGAAAAGGAGGACCCCAAGCCCGAACCAAAGGACACGGAAAACCCACCTAAGCAACCTCCACGTCCAATCAGCCCAATCACCAGAATCACCAACGATTTGAAGGATGCATTTCCCAATGCTGATGAGAAGACAATATATGCTGTGCTTATTGCATCACAAGGCCAAGTGGACCCTGCTTTCAACGCCCTCTTGTATCTTTCGGACCCTCAATTCAAACCCGAAATCACCATAAAGCAACCTGACAACCAACCCGCTACTTCAGGCAACACGGAGATTACTGATGATGAATTACTAGCAAGAAAGTTGCAAAAAGAGTTTGAATTGGAGGAGAAACGCAGAAGAGAGCGCAGAAGACAGCGTAGGGACCAGAAAGAGTTACCAAACCCAAACGATAGCCCTGATGAGTTCGAACAGTTGAAGGAGACCTTCACACAAGGTTTGGAAGATGCACGCACAACTCTCAATGGCTGGGTCAGTGGTTTGGCCAAGAAGTTTGACGGAATTGACGATGACAGACCACAGGAAACTGGAGGGAAGAAGTTGTTTGGGGCGTTAGGCGGATCTTCCTTCAATAACAACGCCAATAAGCTGGCCAGGTTCGATGAAGACCCCAAGATTATCAACCAGTACGACTTTAACAGCAAGATTAGCTTGAAGGATGACGACAAGACTTTGCCAAAGTTGCCTCAGCGTACGGGGAAGGAGGGTGCACCGGCAGGCAAGAAGTGGCAGCCGTTGAACTCCGACGTTCCAGCTAATAGCGATGCTTTTTTGGTGACCGATAGTGAGGAAGAAGAGGGGGCAAAGTAAAACCGCCAAAGTAGTTTAAGTGTGAGGGCAGTAAATGGTGGATAGGAGTACTTGGAGTACTGTAATAAGAAATTAAGCTAAGCGAGTGTAAGTGTTTTAGAGGCGAGAATATACAATGTTTAAGGTTTATGGTAAGGGAAGTTCATTAGGAGTAGAACCGTTGTCGCTTAAATTAGAAATGTTTGGTCTACAATGACGGAAGCTTTAATAGTTACCGCTTATGTGAAGATGCCGCAGAGATTTTTTAAGGTTCATTACAGGCTGAATGTTAAGTGGTGTAGTATTTTCAATTAGTATAGGATATCGAACTACTAAATTTTGGAAAACACACCTATTTGAAACTGGTAAATAAAGCTTTTTGAAGCTGGTGAGAGCATCCTACTTGAAGCTGATGCAAAGAAGATCAAACCAAACTTGTTGCAAGTCACCGATCATTTTCTGCGAATGATTCGGTACATGAACCCTCAAAAACTGAATTCGTCAGCTATTGGACCTATGCAGATCATACAGCATTCAATTGACTGGAATGAATGATGCGTAACTACGTGCACTTTCCTTCCTATTATCACTCTTATCGCTTACATAATAACTGTATTCGTGGGGTTGAAAAATCGCCAAAATAGGCAAGCAAAACAATTGTCTACATTAAACGAGCCCTTTCGTGTTAAGTGAAATGGACTGCCATTAAGATTTGCAAAGTATTGAATTGTAGACTTTAAACTCGATTTACACACCAGTATCTCCTGTAGCCTTATCTCCCTTCACTGCTGAAACCCATCTCAGCTTCCACCCATATTCCAATCTCACTACTTGCGGAGTTTCCTGTTCTTTCTGCTTGTCGTAAGTTTAACGCTCCTGTCTACAGCTTCCAAACCAGGCCCTTTATCTATCTATATACATCATTTTCCCCATATGTTCAAACTCTTGAACAATGCCTCGTCCTTCTTGGCTTCGCCCGAGAAATCCTTCGATACACGCGCTAATGCCGGATGGTAGCGCGACCAGTCTACGACTGGCGCACGCAATACTTTTTTTGGTTGTGGCAAGTTCAAGTCGTTATTCACCAACTGCAAAAAGATGCTGACGATGTCGTCTTTTGACAGCAGTTCTGTAATCTTCTTCTGGAGTTTCAGCAAGCGCACAATGTCGCGTGATATGTCCTTCTCACTGCGGTCGAGAATCTTATGTGAGGCTGTCAACGATATGTAGTCGGGGTTTGTGTCGAGGTTTGAGTAAATGGAACTAGCGTCTTCATCTAGATCAACCTCTTTGAACAAATTATCCGATCCTGGAGTGGTCACTGCCAGGCTAGCTAAGTGGGGGGTATTTGGAGTTGAAATAGCTGTTGACGGAGTGGAAGTGGCCGTTGATTCAGTTGAAGTGGCCGTTGATTGGGCTGGTTGAGATTTTTGGGCAGAGTCATCCGATTCCTCTGTATATGTGGTTGTTTCTGTCATATTCTCTTTCGTTTTCTTCGTTGTCTCTTTCGTTTTCTTCGTTGTCTCTTTCGTTTTCTTCATTTTCCTCGTTGGCCCTTCAGTATCTTTCTTCATTATCGTTTCTTTCGTCTCGTAGTCATTACATAAGTTTATATCATCATCATGGTCTTCTTCCCTTGGAGTGAGCAAAGGCGAGTTTTGGTAGTCAAAAGGTGTGTGCTTGACTTTGTCATCCGACGGAGACGACGGCCTGCGGGGTGGTGATGGTGGGTGGTTGTCGCCCGCAAAGGTGACCCGCGCCTTCTTGGTACGTATTCCGTCAAAGTCGTCGAGTTTCCTCTTATTGGACACCATCTTGACGTCTTTCATGCTGGCTGCCATTGGAAAGCAATACAGTTGTTGAAAAAATCAGGGAGGCAAATTCAAAATAAAGTGGGATATTTGTGTGCAGGCTGACAAGCTTAAAAAATATCGAATCTCGGAAAAGAAGGCCGGATTCGGAAGGAGGTTAAAGGGATGGGCAATGGGAAACGGGCTGGGTACTTGTCGGCACGGCTGTGGAACGGTACACCATGGTGTGAATTTTGAAGCGTAAGTGTATGCGAGAAGCTAGAGTTTCTAAAATTCCTCTAGCTGTCGTCAAGTCCGATTACTGTTAAATTGCCGTGTACGTGTCTTTGTGAGACATTGTTAGGGGGTTTTAAGGTGTTTATGTTGGGAAAAGATGGAATGTGAAGAGAGATCGAGGAAACTTAGAGAGCAGCAACGTTGAGAAGGACTGTTTGTTCTGGGTGTCTTACGAGGCTCCAAAAATCGAGGGTTCTGCAAAAGCGCAGGTTGTACAGATGCTGGGTTTTCAATATCTTTTGGTCTACAAAAACTTCGCTTTAATTTTATCGGTGGAAAGATGAAATTTTGAGATAAGCGACAACAGATGTGGCACATACTTGATCTGAGGTTGGTGTAGTACAACAAGTATACCTATGGTCTCGCGACTGATTTTGGATTTAGCGGCTGTGCTGGGCCGTCGTCGTCAGTTGTTTGTTTGGTATCACGAGCTTTCCGGTTAGGAGCACGGTATAGATGATTCTGGAAGTGATGACGAATACAGGGTGCTAATGAGGTAGGTAGAGATGCGCGGGAGATTGCTGGATTGAGGGGATGGAGATACGCCGGCAAAGAGAGCGGAGCTGATGAGCGCTGATGTGGATATGTTGCTGGTTTGCTAATAGGAAGCATTGTGAAGAACTTGTTAGTTTGCTAGTGAGGAGATAGAAATTTACTATTTTGCTCGAGGGTGGCAGAAACCTTGCCAGTATGCTTGTTTCTCAGACTGACCATTATTTATGGTTACTATCGCTCATGATGATTATTATAGTTTGTAATGAGCCCGAGCTCACATATTGTGTGGAACTTCCCGACCAAATTTCCGCAGCTACTAAATTGGGATTTGTAGGACTTTAGATGAAATTGATGTCATCGTGCGACCTGACACAAAAACAAGAGAAGATAGTCTGCATAGTGAGTTTTGCAGCTTAACGAATATGAAGGAGCTAAAAGTTGCAATAGCAGGTATAATTCGTTTATGCTATGATGGGTAAAGTTTCAGTAGATTTAGTGCGCTGAGGTGCAATTTCTTCAAACCAAACGCCGAGGCAGATCATTTTGAATTGCTTTGGTGGTGGCGAAAAACAATGAATAAGATAGTCTGGAAATTGTGAATTGATGCTGCAGTAGTATGAGAGAATATGGCGTGCGATATGGACCACGAGTCTATAAAAGGTGTTTTCACATGGATTGAGTCAGAGTATTTTAATCCCTGACATGAATTGAATCGAGTTTTATTTCTGGCACGAATTGAATCAGTTTTATTTCTGGCACGAATTGAATCAGTTTTATTTCTGGCACGAATTCAATCGAGTTTTATTTCTGGCACGAATTCAATCATAGTATCTTCGAACATTATATGAATTAAATTATAGTACATTTTCAAACATGAAATAACCAGAACCGCAATGCATCTTCAAACTTATAATTTCCCAAACAACACATCAATTTTGTCAAAAGCAATCTTCATTCTATCGATCATGAGGTTTGCCCAAGTAACATACAATTTACTAACCACAGATAGCTAGACAATTTGTCTACTCAAAGCTACCTTAAAGGAACTCATAACAATTCATGGCTTTTTTCTTAATCAAGAGTAGCAGATCATATTTGGGCAGCATGAGTCACCCAAAAGCAATAATCCCATCTTCAATTGAGTCAATAAATTAATTATCGCGATTAAAAGAATCCTTCCTTCCAAAAGTTCCAACCTTTTCCGTCATTTCCCGACTTTATCAAAGTTTTCAGACTCATCCAACGTCATCCAGCATCATACCATGTCAACCATTGTGGGTGCACTCGCTTGCCAGAAAAACTCGTACCTTAAAACACTCAACGCCACCGTGGTGAAGAGCTACGAGTATACACTCCCAATGTCTCTGAAAGATAAACAGAACAAAAACGCAAAGGCCAAGGCAGCACCACAGAACACGGTTCATGCACTTGAGCTTACCGACACAGTGCTTTTTCCGGAAGGTGGTGGCCAGCCATATGACCAAGGCCGTCTCATCTATGGCGAGAAAGAGGTCAAGGTCACGCAGGTTTTGCGCAACAAGTTGACCGCGGTTCACGTCACTGATGAGGTTGTTCCGGAAGGTACAGACGTCAAGATCGAGCTCGACTGGGCTCGTCGATTCGACCACATGCAACAGCATTCTGGTCAGCATCTTCTCTCTGCGGTGTTTGACCAGTACGACCTTCCTTCACTTAGTTGGTCCATGGGCGAGATGTTGAACTACGTGGAATTGCCCAGAAAGGTCGACGATGCAATCATAGAAGAGGTTGCGCAAAAGGTGAACGACTATATAGAGCAGAACTTGTCCATTGTGACGGCAACTCCAGATATCAATCTGTCGGAATTTGATAAGAGCAAGTTGCCTGACGACTACGACTTTAGTGCGGGTGTTTTCCGTGTTGTTTGTATTGGGGACATTGACTACAACCCGTGCTGTGGCACGCACTTGCTGACCACTAGTGAAATTCAGGCTGTTTCGGTTTTGCACCAAGTTGGAGTACGGGGAGGCCACTCGCGCGTTTATTTCACATGTGGTGCACGTGTGCCCAAGTACCTCAGACAAACGCACATGCTCTTGAAGGACGTGGCTGGATCGCAACTTCTGTGTCAGATCGAGGAGGTTGCCGAAAAGGTAGAGGCCTTGAGCGTCAACTACAAGAAAACTTCGAGTAGGGAGCTTTCTTTGTTGAGGGAAATTGCGGCCACTGAGGCTGCGCGCATCTTTTCGGAAGGAAAGAGTGTGAATTTTGCGTACAGGGCTGACAACAATGCGGAGTACCTTAATAGTATTAACAAGGAGCTTTTGACGTTGGCCAACAAGTCCAAGGAGGGATTTTCGGGCACAGTTGTTCTTTTGAATGGTGAGTATCCCAGTGGAGGAATGGTGAAGGTGACTGGGCCCAAGACCGATGAGGTGCAGAAGGTTTTGAAGGAAAGGATTTCGAATTTGAAGGGAGGAGGGAAGGGTGCATTCCAGGGTAAGATTGAGAAATACGAGAAAGGAGAGTTGGAGGGTGTTTTGATGTGGTTAGAGACACTCGAGTAAGCGGTGGATACAAGTGTTTAGAAGGTACTAGGAGGGAGCGACAGTTGTGGAAAGAATGACAGAGAATTAGTGTTAGAAAATACAGAGAGTGAAGTAAAGGAGTGTTTGGTAAACGAGTGAATATATCTATTGGTCCTTTTTGACCATCCGCTTTCAATTTGGATAAGTGAAGGCTACAGTTCAAATGGTCAAGGAAGAAGTTTGTCGACAACATAGAGTTCAGAGCGTTATTGAGTCACGGGATGAGGTATCCAATATATTAGAATCTTAGACTCGATAATGACCTAAAAAGCCAATACATACTGCAGTTTTTCAAACTGGAATAATCAGCAAAGCCGTAAATCAATAACGGCCTACTTTAAAAGCGGGCCAAAGAACAAAATGAAATATTTTATGAGCTCAAAAGATAGTCGTTAATCCTTATGTACCTTGAAATCTCTTCATGCACCAGCATATCAACCGCATCAGTATATCTGGTTGATGAGGTTCATACAGCTCTCGAGTATCAATCGTTCACCAAAACTTTACTTTTGCTTCTGCACACTCACTAGACAGTTCATATATACAAAAAGGGAACCCAGCCGTAAGTTCTCATCACACTTCTCTGAAGCAGTTCACTTGGAAAAAATACCTTACCAATCAGCCTTACTGATCCTTCTTCCTCTTCTCGATCTGCTTTGCATACGACAGACCAAGCTGCTTCGCTTCCTGCGCACCCAACTTCCACTTGTAGAATATTCCATGCTTGTCTCTCAATTGCTTCTTCTTCTTCTTCACCTCCCTGTGCATGATTCCAATCTGTTCATCGTATGGGATACCAGCCTCTGCAGCAGCCAAAGTCTCCTTGCCAAACAAAAAGTCGAAAACACGGCCATCTCCCCAGAAGAAGCCCTTCCGGTCAATCACCCAATTCTTGCCACCCTTTTCCTTGAGAACAAAGAAAAACATGGAGTTGTCAGCCGTTCCGTAGAAGCCTCTGCCGGTCCAGACACGGGCCTTGTGTCTACGCATCAAGTTTTCAAGTGGAACCGTAATAACAGGTGTTGGACGTCCAGGGAGCAATGGGTAGGTGGTGAACTTCACGTGCTCAACTGGTCCGGGGAGGTACCACATGCGTCTTATCAAGCGCGTGGGGAACAACGAAAAGAAGTAAGCGGCACCAAATGCAACCAAACCCATAGAACTGAGTCCAGCGAACTGGAGAGCCCATTCTCTTTTTCTAATGGGCTCGGTCAACTCCTCGGTATTTTCCTCGTAGTCTTTGTTCAGCTGGAACCATGCGTATTCCACCAAAACCATACCGTACACGGTGAAAACGACAGCAATGCACACACATCCCAAAAAGTAGAGTTTGTGGGGTTCACTTTCGTAGATCAACTCAGGCTGTTTTTTATTCTGGAGAATCTGAACCACCTGGCGGAATGTGAAGTCTTTTCCCACCTGAGGAACACCTGGACGGGGGAGGAGGGTTGGAACAACTTCCTTGGCTAGCGGGAACTTTGGGATTCTATCCAGGAGATTGTTTGTGAGTGTCTTTTCTCCTGGGATGTGCTGTTTGAGTTCCTTCCATTCGCCGACTGAGGGAAGGGATTTTGGGGGCTGCGAGACGCCAGTGGAATCATTGGGCTTTTTAGGCTGCTTGGCCTTGGCCACTTCTTTGAGTAAAGGGCGCGAGGTGTGTAGCGAGCGCCGCTGAAAAGAGAGTAACCTGAGCATGGAAAAAGTATTATTTGGTAGCGATGAAGTGAAGATGGCACAAGAGGGGACGCACTTATTTAATGTGATTAGTAATTGAGCGAAGAACTGAAGAAGTGAGCAAGGGCTAACTTTGTAAGAAGGAAGATGGACTTATTTAATGGGGGTACTCTAGGAAGTGAGAAAATAGGCGTACTTATATGAAGAGGTGTATTATGAAGTGGTGGTATGAAGAGGTGGTATGAAGTGGTGGTATGAAGTGGTGGTATGAAGTGGCGGTATGAAGTGGTGGTATGAAGAGGTGGTATGAAGAAGTGGTATGAAGTGGTGGTATGAAGTGGTGTTTTATATTATGGAGAGGCGAAGGATACCATAAAGAAGTCATAATGATTTTTGTATAAAACAAGGTCTTGAGAAGTGTTTATGCGAGGTTTAATTGAGTGTAGAAAAAGGTTCGTGGCTAAGCAGAAACATTTGGGTGAGTAGAAGTATTAGAATGGATATTTTGCAAATTACTGTTACTTCTTATACTAAAATGGATAACTACCACATTACTATGAGTTTCTTATATTACAATGGGCATTAGTCATATTATGGCGGTAGTTGAGTGGGTGAATAGCGAGTCAAATTGATCGCAATCCATCACTTCTGTGTCCTTGAAATAACGGTATAAGTCATTGTTCAACAACTATCGGTCATTCCGAATGTACTTCCTGAACTTTGCAATCAGCTTGTGTAGCCATTATTGTTTTTCTCTGAATGACTGTTGTTCAATCAAGATAGTATGCGATGGATGAATTTGACTTCTTCAGTTGTCAATAAGTGGTATTAACTCGCTTCATCAGTTCATCCCTTAATTACTCTACCTCCTACCCCTCTTTACATCCTTCTTTTTTACCCTCCCATCGATCTTTGTTTCCGCACGCTTCAAATGAACAGGCTGCAACCCAACATACTTCCCATTCATCTCCTTGAAAGCCGCCAAATAATCTTCCAGATTACTGAACGCAACAAAACCATAGCCCTTGTTCTTGTTTGTCTTTTTGTCTATAGGCACTTTTGCCTTGGATATGCTCTTGAACCTCCCAAACGCCAGGTACAACAACTCATCAGTGGCATCAGGCCCCAAGTTCCCCACAAAAAGCCGGAAATGCTTCGGGTCCCACTCTAGGAGAGACGAATCTTCCCACTTCTTGTCGCCTGCTTTTCGCACTACCGTGAGTTCGGGGTCAGTGACTTTAGTTTGTGTATTCACAATGGGCTTGTTGCGGCTTACTTGTGCTTGAACATTGTGGAGGTAGCTGGCAGCTTGACGGCCTGCTGCAATACGCCTATCGGAGGCTTTTGACATTGAGATGAAAGCGCGGTGGGTGGTTTAGATGGGAAGTGATAGTGTGTATTTTGGAATGGTGATTTTAAATACTGGGAAATAGCCATTGGGAAATAGCGACAAAATGCCGCTACAAATTAGCGAGAAAATAGCAATTGAAGATTTTATAGCGAGCGGTAAACGATGCAAGGTGAGAATGGCAATACTTGACACAGATGGGTGAATCATTCAGGGGTGATGTGTAGTCTTCTAGAGGGATGAGGGGTCTTTTGGTCGAATCAACCTCACACCAAGAATTGCTCAAAAGGAAGTCACAAATTAGCACGCTAAAGAGAAATACAGAGTTTAGCTCATCACTATAGACCAAGCTATTCACTAGTCACCCAGTTGATCGAGAGGACCTTGAAAAGCCGGTATACCACTCATCGGACAATAGGAGACTAATCCTGAAGTATGTCAAGAAAGTCGATGACATATGTGTGTAACTAAATTGATAGAGTCCTATCGCTAAAATACCACCCAGTTTATTCTCCTCAGTTCTTCTCCCGTAGAGGAAAGTTTGAAAGTTAATATGTGTCAATTAAAATCCAACAAGTTCGTATGTTTAAGGGTATCATCATAACCTGGTAGTACTATGTGTGCGCAGGTGCCTTGCAACATCTCTCTTTACACTCATTCTTTCCTCCATCTTTTTTGTTTTTGATCTAATTTTTCACAACATGTTCATCCTCTCCGAGATCAGCGACTTGGTGCGCATCCCTCCGCACACATTCAACACCCCCATACAGTATGCTATAACAGACGAGCTACACAAGAAATACTCCAACAAGGTCATAAACAACCTCGGTCTCGTGGTGGCTGTGTGGGATCTTCTGGAAATTAAAGATGGCCTCTTGAAGCCAGGCGATGGGGCAAGTTTTGTGGAGGTCAAGTTCCGCTGTGTGGTTTGGAAGCCGTTTATCGGTGAAGTGTTGACTGGTTGGGTGGCCGAGTGTCTGAGCGAAGGCATCAAGGTGCGGTTAGAGTTTTTCGATGAGATCTTTATCCCCAAACTGTACATTTTTGAGGCTTGTGAGTTCAGGCCCGTGGAAAAGGCATGGGTGTGGAAACCAGACGAGAGCACAGAGTTGTTCATAGATGTGAACGAAAAGATCAGATTCAGGGTCGAGGAGGAGATTTTTGTCAACATCAAGCCAAAGGTGGGCGATGAGGACGAGGATGTGCCGAGGGTTCCACCTTATGCATTGTTGGCATCATGCCAAACAGATGGTATGGGATGCGTTTCATGGTGGTAATGAGCGAGCCACAGCATATGTGATCCGAGAGTTGCAAACAGGGACAAAACAGGTAAATGCGAGTAAAGGTGGGTACACGCTAATTGAAGTGGCTGTAACAAGAATGGGGATAGAACCAATGTGTTTGATTTCCGGGAAAACAGGAGGTCCTCTGGACCTCCATAATTCTTCACGTCGTCACAACGAGTGAGTAATAAAACAAGAAAGTGCATAACATTTCCAGGAATGACTAAGTATTCGCGATTAATAGAGAAGGAATGATATGACGCGAAGTGAGCATGAGAGGCTTATTTGTAGAAGAAAAAGTGCCTGGGGTGCAGTTGGTGGGTTCAATTGTATACTTTCACACATGGAATCTTGATTTCACTGGATGCGCACCCATGAATATGGACACCAGAAAAATACCCATCTACAAGTGGGAATGATGAATAGCTACAAAACAAAAGTGATCAACCCACGGTGAGTAAGATGATACCAAGCCATCTTCATAAAAAGCCATCTTCATTGAATGTTGTATATTCTCACCTTCCCTATAAAAATTTCCCTTCACTATAGAATTGTCTCAAGTGCTCTGCATTCGTTCAATTGGAAGCTTCAAGGTAAAATACAACCTTGTAGTTAGTATTCCGAAGTTCTCACACTCCTGAAGCACCCCTCCCCAAAGTTACGAGAACGGCCTGCATATTGACATCAAGTTGCAACATTATTTGCAGCCAAGGAATACCAATTTTCATAGGATAATCCAAGAAATACCAGTTTGACGGTATATAATCTAAGGAGTACCCGTTTTCACGGTGAATAATCGAAGAATACCAGCTGAAAGTATAGATAATCCAATTTACAAGCTGTCTGATTCCTATTCATAAAGAGTACTCAGTAGGAGTCACTGGAATTAAATGTCTGTGGGCATGAATTATTCCGAAATATGACCACCACTTGTTTGAAAACATAACCGGCAATTGATCAGCAGTATTTATGAGTGGTGCAAGCGGAAAGGAACATGTTTACTGCGTCAACATCATTTCTCATCTTTTTAGCGACTGTACAGTATAAACTTTTTTGCCACAAATTCTATCGTAGAGCTCGAGCTGGCTGATTTGGATTGAAGAGCTCATAAGCAAACGAAGTCAAAGGATTGATTCGTTTTATATTCACATTTCTTTTTTCATTTGCTTCTGTGGCACATTAATGGCTGCAAAAAATCAAGTGCACAAACAAAATCACAAACTAAACCTAACCCAATATCATGTGTTTACAGTCCAGAGAAAGTGAATTCGAGTGCAATAATGAAACAACAAGTGTCTTTGGCACCTTAGTTGGATCTGTCTTTACCGCAAACAGAGCACAGCGCGACAGTATGTTGGAGTACTTTAGAAGGACCCCCAGCCCATCAACTCTTGAGAGTGATTGCACCGAGCTCTTTTCGAGCTTGCCTGTTCTTGAAGAAGATGAATTTAATATGCCGCTGCTTACACCTGTTTCATCCCGTAGGGAGCCAGACCTCTTTGCTGAGTTTCTTTCTTTCCGAGAAGCCAAACAGGCAAAACATGCAGAGAGACAACAAAAGCTCCAAGACATGAACCCTTTACCGGCCCTCAAAAAGGCATTCAAACCTAAAGGAAAGAAAAGCGTTCGCTTCAGCGAGTTCCATGACGTTCGTATTGAAGCCGCTACTGACCCTAAATCCCTCCCAGACCATATGGAGTGCGAGTATCTCTGCACCCCGGAGTTTCAAATGAGGGTTGTTGACGTCAAACAAGCTGACGCACTTGAAACTTGCTTCATAGGGTATGTTGATGTGAAAAGTCCAATTGAGACGAGTCTGAAGACCGTCCAAAGAGTCTGCACAGAGGCTACGCCACAAAGCTTTGCCTATATTAATGAGGAAGGCCTGCAATCACCTGAGATCCAAGACTTTATCTTTAGTCTGGAACCAAAAAATTCTAAATCGAGGTCCAAGATCTCGTCATTGTACAAGAATGTCAAGAAATTCATTCGCGGAGGGAAGGCAATCCCCAAATTGCGTCCAATTTTGGCCTCCAGATTCAACAGGAACCGCAAGGCTGAAGCAGCAGCTAAATGGCTGGATGCGTACAATGATCTCAGTGGCCACTACAAGTATATGAATATTGAGACTGGAATCACATATCAACTCAAGCTGGACGAGGAACTAGGAGAGCTCCGCAAGCTCCAGATTGAAAACTATTATCTGAATAATTGAGAGAGTCTGGGCATTATGCTTTGCTAAGATTTCACAGAGCGTTACAGCAGCATTATTATTATTTGCAGTTTATAGCAAGCAAAAGCTAGCTTATTTTGAGGAGGCAAGAACGTTGGTCAAAAAAATTTTGCAGCCACCGAGATGAGAATCCTAAACAGGCGTGTGGTTGGTGGGTGCAAGTCAATGGGAAAGAGGGAAGAGCAACGTTGTTTCAAAAGCTGATTTACGTAAGTATGATTCAGAGAAGTATGTCAGGATAGACTTAGCAGCCATCTCGATGGTTCCTGCTGTGGTTAAAACTTCGGAAGGGCGATCTGAAGATTCTAATTGCAGTCGGATAATGGGGTGGTAGCTGCAGATTGTTTGTTAGTAGTAATACTTTTGGACAAGCGACCTGCAGCATCCGAAGCTTCTACTATTGTTGACCGGAGCTGTATGGGCGTACAGTAATGGTTTGCAATTTTAGTGGCAGAGTGATGCAAAAGTTATTCAAAACAAATTATCTGATTTCTACAGAGAAAAGAAGCTGGAGAACGGGTGCATTCCTAAGTCCAAGGAATTGCAGTCATCGGCAAAATCGTGTATCTCAGGTGGATAGGCTGATAAAAAGAAGTAAATATCATTGATTCTATCATGAAAGCCATCAGCGCCAATTATGAGTTACTTAACAGAGCCTTATGAGTATGTGCTGTTGATTATAATTGTATTGTGATAGGATAAGTGTAGTGAAACTGGGCAGCTGATAGTTCACCAGCCAATCCATGTTTTCAAGGGGATTCATATCCTTGTATCTTTCCTTGACCTCATCTGATAACAATTCAAACTCTTCATTTCGTACATATAATCTAATTATGTCCATCTTGAAAAAGTCCATGGAGAATTCAAAACCGTATATTCATCCAGCTGCTTCCTGGTAGTGCACCGCACTTCAAAATACCAGCCCGTTAAATGTGATTCCTCAACCCTATAAATACAGAATCCCTACACTCTTTGTTTTCTCTTCTTTACTCATATTTCTCCCTCTAGTTATACTGCATATACTGGCTTGTCGAGCTGAACTTCAAGTTACCCTTAATCACCTTGTCCACAGCCTTTAAGAAGTCCTTCTCGTTCGCAACTTTCCGCCTTGCACGGATAGCAAACATACCCGCCTCCGTACAAACCGAGCGGAGCTCAGCACCAGTAGCATTAGGACACAAGCGCGAGATCAACTCCCAACGGATGTCCTTCTCGCAACTCATGGTCTTACTGTGAATGCGGAAGATGTTGGCTCTACCCTCTAAGTCAGGCAACGAGAACTCGACCTTTCTGTCGATTCTACCTGGACGCAACAATGCTGGGTCTAAGGTGTTTGGCCTATTTGTAGCAAACATGACCTTGATGTTGCCTCTGGGGTCAAATCCGTCCAACTGCGTGATCAACTCCAACATAGTTCTCTGCACCTCATTGTCTCCACCAGCACCGTCGTCGAAACGAGCACCTCCAATGGCATCGACTTCATCGAAAAAGATGATGCACGCCTTCTTTGTGCGTGCCATCTCAAACAACTCACGGACCATACGCGCACCTTCACCGACGTACTTCTGCACCAACTCCGAGCCAATCACACGGATGAAGGTGGCATCTGTTCTGTTAGCAACTGCACGTGCACACAAAGTCTTACCTGTACCTGGAGGCCCGTACAACAAGATTCCCTTAGGGGGGTCTATACCCAACTTGACAAAGCGTTCTGGCGAGAGCAACGGCAACTCCACGACTTCACGCAACTTTTCGATTTGCTCCTTACACCCTCCCACATCGCTGTAGGTGACGTCTGGCTTTTCTTCCACTGTCATCATTGTGACAGAGGGGTCGATACGTGGAGGCAATGGTAACTGGATCTCGTACTTTTGTCTGTCGACACCAACACGCATGCCCTCTTCGATATCTGTTGGGGACACACGGTCACCCAATCCAACCACGAATTTTGCAATCTGCTTGATGTTGATGACATATTTGGTGCGGTTGTCGGCGTTTTTGTAGGCGCTCAGGCTGAGTCCCATACCTTCGAGAGGTGTGGTGGTCTCGATGATCTTTGTACAGCGAGCAACCTGGAGAGGATGTTCTTCGGCGAGACGCTGCTTGTCTCCCATGACATCCCACAAGTGTGGAGGTGCCAATCCTGTGTCTGATTCCTTGATTCCGATACTTTCCTTGATACGTTCTTCGATCAGCTTAAGGTCTTTTTCGATCTTTTTGAGGGCAGTTGCATAGGGAGCAATGCCGTATGTTTTGAGGACCTGGATATCACCTTCACTGAGAGGGACTATCTTCTCTGTTTTTTCATCTTCTTCTGTTGGGGCGACGTACTTGTCCCAGTCTGCTTTTGGAGGCATGGTGGCGATAAATAAATAAAAAAGAAGTGTTAGTTAGCAAATCGAGAAAAGTTGTAACGAAGGGAGTTATGGAGGAAAGCGAGAAAATTTATGAAAGCAGGAGGTTACGAGGGAAGCCAGAACAGGGAACGAATGTGTAGTGATTGTTGTGAGTTCAGAAAGCATCGCGTGTGTTGATTAGAATCGAGTGTGTGTGTTAGAGTGTGCGAGGGCGAGCAGGCAAAAGAGTGCGGACTGGTAAGAGTCAACAACGTCAGTGAGCACGATTGTCTACGGGAGAAAATATTGTGGAATGTTTTTAGTCGCTCGCGAGCTTAGTGACAAATAGTTTTAAGGGTACAAGGTAGCAGTGAGATACTGCAATGGTTACTTGATAATATGGATGGCTTCACGCTCGACTTGTTGAGCAAGTATCAGTAAGTCATCAACGTTTGGTATCAGAGAGTCAGCAATTGGGTTTCTTCATCCACAGTTTGACGGTATTCAAAAGGTGAATTACAACGGAGCCAATAACCTGTTCAACATTTAGAGGTGCTGGTACAACCCGAATAACCTCCTTTAACTTTTACTTTTAAAATCTTCTCTCACTCGTGTAGCCCATACTCTTCATCACCGATATTGTGACTATGTTAGCACTTTCTTATTGTGCTCTACGTTAAGCTACCCGCACTTTCAGTCAAGCTATCATCTCTCAGCCAGATAGAACTCGAGTCATGCCTCCCTTAGCAGCTAATTACTGCTTAGCAAGCTTCCTCATCTTCACTATCATTTCTATAAATCTTCGCTCTATATTCAAGTTATCGGTCATCGTAACTTTGCTCACTTTTAGTCACACACTTGTATGTAGCGTATGTTGTAACCTACGTATCATGCTATGACCCTAAAATGAAAATCACCAAAATAGTATTAGCTGCTACTGGTTAACTCAGAATATTTCGACACGTACACCAGAGAAAGGATCCCATCCTCTATTGGGTATAGATTCAGCGAGGCTTGTGAGCGAAATTACAACTGAAGTGTACAAAGTGTCGTGGATGTCACTTTAAGCAATGAACTGCAGCCATGTGATACGAGATCACATGTAATATCATGTGACACCCTCGACAATACATGAACTCTCTTTCATAATATACTCCTTTGAAAATTCCCACCAACACCACGAAATTGACTGGATCACGTATTTCGCTTTTGTCGCTCTTATCATACAAGTTAAAAAGGCACCTTGGTTGATCATCCTTCCGTCTGCAAGCCGATACTTTGGCTTTGCAGCTGAAATTTGACGGTAGCAACTTTCAACGTTTAAGCGTTAAAGGTACAATGTGACAGCTGATATGGAGTTTCGTTAGTCTTTAATGTTTATACCATTCTCATGAGTGACGATTTTAGTGCTCCCAGCACTCTTGCATACTTGAATGTCCTCTATTTCCTTGCAACAGAAACACAATTACGCGCAGAAACTGCTCATAACCTCTACCAGCGTAAAGAAAACGAAAAGAGAATATTTAACAACTACAAAATGCGTTTCATAATGCTCTGTCCACAAAACAAGTCATGCGACAAAGCTCGTGACGTCAGTCTCGTGAGTTCATTAGGATATATATCAGACATACAGCTGAATACGGCCTTACGCACTGCCAGTAACAAAACTGCGGCAAACAAATTATGCCAATTTACTAGTTGGATTTCATCAAAAGCATGTGTTTTTGGAACTCCAGAAAGTTGGCCGAAATTGGAAGAGATGCTTAATGTACTTCTTTTTGTACTTGATCAGGAATTGGTCGTAATATTCATTTACCTAGATAGTTTGATGTATAAAAGCCAAGCTTGCTTATGCAATATATACTAGTTGATTGGGCTCCCTTTTCTTATAGTTTGTTGTGTGAAAATCTACAGTCACTTGAGACTAAAAATTCAGGCTCAAATCAAGGTTTCAGTCACAAAGGTAGTCGTGTTTTTGTTTGGAAAGTATATAGTCATCCCTAGTAGAGGTGGCAGGAATGCTATATTTGTAAAACTCTCGTAGCCAATTTCGTAAATAATGGCTGCAAAATATTACATAATTTCTTGGTGTATTTGTGTACAAAGACCACTGTTTGTAAAATTTAATATCACCACTTCTCGAAGCCAGAATTTGAGCAAACCCTGAAGCTTAGTGTGTACAAGCGTGAGATGACAGGCTGCCACTTTTATGCAACTGCATCCCTTTGAAGCAACATGCTTCATTGGCTCAGCCTAAAAACTGATCAT